>CAJDSM010030934.1:0-25166 GCA_903981925.1 Ostrea lurida
CTATCTGGATATTAAAAGCAAAAATTTATCATAAATTCACCAAAATTACAATGCATATCACTATAGATCATTCTTTTCAAACAGATCTATATTCTATATTGCGTAGTGTGCTTAGGCGGAACCAAAACCCATCAAAGTTATGTGTATTCCTACTAATACGTCCGAGGTTTCTTCTACGGAAAAGGCCGAGTAATGTTCCGATTGGCTGCTTATTGTTATAAGTCATTTGCACCGAGAATACGCCGGCAGTTAACATGCATAGTGAAGTCACCGGCTATAAGCGAAGTAACACAAATTTTGTAACAGACAATGGGACCAGGATTCTCTGGCATGACAGTCCAATGCTCTACCGATTAACACACTAGCCAGGGCTAGTAGGAAGGCCTGCATCTCACACTACCACATTGCCCACCCCCTTTTTTTATGCATACGGAATCTTCGATTCGGGGTCATATAGCTTTTTGGTCTGTCTGTTTGTCCGCAGGAAAACCTTTAACATTGGTCATAAATGATTACGTTTGACACGATGTTAACTTCACTAATGTCACCTTTTTATATTAGTAAAGGCAAAGACAACGAACAGTGAGTAATCTCGTAAGTCCTAATAGATATCAAAAACAAGAGTTGGGCAATGGACCCCTGGCACCCAGGATGGGATCAGGTTGCTAGGAGGAGTAAGCATCCCCTGTTGACCGGTCACACCGCCGTAGCCCATAGTCCTTGCTCAGCGTAAACGGACAGTCCGTATCAAAATCAGTGTGTGAAAAACGGCTTTTAACAATGGTATGAAACACATCAAGACAGCTTACTCAGATTGAAGGTCATATTGGTAACTAAATTGTTATATGACGACCATAAATTACGAACATGCTGCCTTTAAACGGTGACTGTTGAACCCTGCAACAACAACTTGTCTGTAAGGCTTGCCTCGATTCAAAAACTGATCAGCGCAGAACGAAGTCTTGCGTGATCGAATCAGTTGAAGAGCTACACACCTATTATGCAAGGTGATGAATGGAATATTGCTACAGTAAATATGGGAGTGACGATGGAGAAGCTTGAAATGTCCCCGTTGTCATAAAGTTGAGTAGTTAAGTTTGCCGATAAATGCCAATGATTCGAATAAAATATCAAGTACAGAAGCAACATGGAGCTCTGGTGGTGTCCTATTATTTTAGTTCGTTGGGGATATATTGAATCGACATATAATGGAAATCATTGTTATTAGATAGATAAACATCGTAATATCTCGAATGTTGAATTAAAGGCACCGCTATGGTATTCATATTTCACACCTGTAGGTTTTATGATAAGTCCTTTCCACTGGTACCATTTTTTTTACCTCCTGACCTTGGTGTTTGACCTACTTTTCAAAAACTTTAACATTGGCCATAACTTTTGATTGGTAAATGATAGGACTTTCATATTTCACATGTGTATTTTAATGACAAGCTCTTTACACTGGTACCCAAGTTTTTGACTTCCTTATTTTGACCTTTGACCAACTTTTCAAAACTTTATCATTGGCAATAACTTTTGTATTGTAAATGATAGGACTTTAATATTTCTTGTATGTATTCTTTATGAAAGCCTCTTCATCTGGTACCAAAATTTCAGACCTCCTGACCTTGACATTTGACACACTTTTAAAAACATTGGCTATAAATTTAAATGGTTAGTGATAAGACTAATTTCATATTTCACATGCGTTGTCCTTTTGGCAAGCCCCTTCCACTGGCATGTGGAATCCATGGGTATCAGTATTTAGCAAACACATCTTGTCAATAGTCGTCCCTGCTGACTCTTCCGGGGTGCCATCACCTGTGGGATGAGTACTGAGGAAAATATCTCTCACCCGCAAGAGATAACCCAGGACCCAACGTAAGTGTCATTGTATCAGATACATTTTTACATGCCTCTGATGGGATTTGAACCAGAGTCTTCTTGTACAACAGTCCAACGCTCTACCGATCGACCTAAAGGGTTAACGCACTAGCCAGAGCTAGAAGTAAGACCTACCACACTTTGACTTATGCATGGCGATAAAGGACGCAACAGTGAGGATTCACTGTTGTGCGAATTACTATCGTAATACAAAACTTCCGATCTGTCGAGGAAATAGACTCATGACTCCCATTTCTAATGATGCGACGGTGCTTGGTGAAAGAACGTTTTAAGTCATAGGTTTGACTAAACGCCTGGATCGAGAACCACGACCGGTCTGAAGTGTGAAAATATAGATTACGCATGGTTTCCGTTTTATTTAGATGAATGCAACAACAAATCCGAAATTTGTTTTGACATTTTGTTGAACATTAGATGAGCAATTTGGAACGAACACGAGATTTGCTACATGTATGTTCGATTCATAATATGACAGTTGATATCTTTATTTGTACGAGATATCGCAAAAAAATTTACACTGAAGCCAAACAGCAGTTTGTATGCCCCCGGAATCTTAGATTTGGGGGCATATAGTTTTTGTTCTGTCTGTTTGTCCGCAGGAAAAACTTTAAGGTAGCCCACTACACTAAAGCTTATACTCTTTATAACACAACGTCACAAGATGGCGATTTAAATAGTTTGTCAAATAACTTGTTTCGATCAATTTGATCGTATAGCTTAATAGCTCAGTAGGTAAAGCATCGGTTTAGTTTTGTCAAGGTCCCGAGTTCGAATCCGCCAGGGACTTTTGTTCATATTTTTTTGCGAGAAATTTTTGAAAATCATGATTTTTGTATTCAAATTTCAAATTTTCCACCTCTTTCACATGTAATTATTATATATCATCATATCTTTCAATAATTAAATCGTATGATTCTGTTTTGAGAAACTTTTCCCAGATGTAGTGGGCCACCTTAACATTGGCCATAACTTTTCTATGGTATGTGATAGGAAGTTCATATGTGTATTTCTTATGACAAACCCTTTCTATATAAAATGGCGAAGTAAACAATGTGTTAAGCGTAATCAATTGTTATAACCCTGCAACACACTGACTAGATCGAGATATGGGACTCATGCGGATGTGACCGGTCGACAAGGAATGCTTTCTGTACCCACCTCTAGTATGTTCAGGAGTCCGAGTTTGCCGAACTCTTAATTTTGTATCCCTTATGTGAGATTGATCACTGTTCGCTACCTTCACCTTTTCATACCACAACTGCATATCTTTTAAAAATTGTAATCAAAATATTTTTATAATATTGTGTTTTTACAATATTTTTTTATCTAATATGGTAAGACTATTCCTAATTTAGTGAGCATAATTAATATTAAAACTCAATCAAAATATGTTAAACCATGTAACATAAGAATGATATTCCTATGAACAAAACAGTCGTCAGGGCATCCATTTAAATTGATGTAGGTAAATAAAAATTTTCATTTAATGCTACTACCATAGCAACTCGCTTGCAAAATTACATAATCTGCATGACTTTGTTTTTCTTTGGGTGGTTTTTTTTTTATTATTATTTTTTTTCATTTGGTTTTTTTTTTTTTTTATTATTTTTTTTTTTTTTTTGGTTTTTTTTTTCTTCATTAGTTTTGTTTTTTTATTTACTGCCCTTCATTTCAAACGAGGAAATAACTCAGTTGCCATGCATTAAATCTAAACGCACCTATTTTGCTTGAATTTTTTTTGGATAACATGCCTAGACCACGTCAACAAAACCAAATCGTATGACTTAACACATCCATTCCTCATTATAGACAGATGCTTCTTCAACGAACATGAAAAAAAAAAGAAGAAACTTCCTGTTAAAGTAGTATAATCTGTACCTGTCGGCTTCCTCCATCGAGCAGCTTTTGATATAATCTACATGTATATAAATGAGTTTGTATTTACTTTGATGTGCTCACAGACTAAATTAAAATGTAGCCTATGGTGATTATCTACTATTGCCTTGTGATTGTGTCGCCTGCCTGCGTTAGCGGTGGTTAGCGGAGGCGACATATAGGATACTTTAGTCGTCTGGTGTCGTCGGTGTCGGCGTCACAAAATTTCTGTCACATTTTTCTCAGAACCACATAAGCCAGCCTCCTGATATTGGTACAGAGCATCAGTATGGATAACTGTATCGTGTAACGCAGTTTCCAATCTGCGCATGTCAATTCCTGTTTGACGCAACTTAGAATATTTTTACGTAGACAAATTCTGTCACATTTTTCTCTAGGAACCACATACGCAGCTTCCTGATATTTGGCACAGAGCATTAGTATGGATAACTGTATCGTGTAACTCAGTTTCCAATCTGCCGCGTGTCAACTTCCTGTTTGACGCAACTTAGAATATTTAACATAGACAATTTCTGTCACACTATTTTTCCAGGAACCACACAGGCCAGCTTCCTGATATTTGGCCAGGCATCAGTATGGAGAACTGTATCGTGTAACGCAGTTTCCAATCTGTTCGCATGTCAAGTTCCTGTTTGACGCAACTTAGAATATTTTTAACATAGACAAATTTCTGTCACATTTTTTTCAGGAACCACACAGGCCAGCTTCTTGATATTTGGCACAGAGCAATCATATGGAGAACTGTATCGTGTAACGCAGTTTCCAATCTGCCACATGTCAACTTCCTTTTGACCCGACTTAAATATTTTTCACATGGTTAAATTTCTGTCACATTTTTCTCAGGAACCACACAGGCCAGCTTCCTGATATTTGGCAGAGAGCATCAGTTGGAGAACTGTATCGTGTTAACGCAGTTTCCAATCTACCACATGTCCACTTCCTGTGTGACGCAATGTTAATTTTTTGGACATGAACAAATTTGCATGATGATACTTTAAAATGGAAGTAATTTTTCAAATGAATAAGAAGTAGGCAGGCGACACATGTTTCCCTGGAAGACTACCACTAAGTTAAAATTTTGAATTTATTGTCAAATGACAATTTTGCATTAAAAAAAACAACAACATATATATAGATATCTATTATGCATGATGTGTGTGCAATTTCTTTTTTATATTGTATGACGTTTTCCTCACACGCACAAGGAGAATACTTTGAGAGATCCTTCGATTTTTTTTTCTCGACCTATCGTCATTCCGGGACGGTTTATAGAAATAATTTGTCAAATGAATGTTAATAACCTTATATATTCTGATAGCCCTTGCCCCAGAGATGTGACATCTTTTTACCGAATAAAAAAATATTGTATAGCTGGAGATATTGACTTTTTAATACATGTCACTACTTCATTCCGTCTTCGGTTTTTTCGACCTTTCGTCATTCCGGGACGGTTTATGGGTATAGTTTTCAAAATTATTGTAAATAATCCTATATATTCTGATAGCCCTTGCCCCAGAGTTACCGAATAAAAAAATGTATATCTGGAGATATTGACTTTTTAAAACATGTCACTACTTCATTATTCCAAGACAGTTTATAGGTATAGTTTTCCCAAATTAATGTAAATAATCTTTTATATTCTGACAGCCCTTGTCCAAGAAATGTGAATTTTTTTTTACCGAATAAAAAAGTGAAGATATCGACTCTTTAGTGCATGTCACTACTCCATTCCAGCGTTTAGTACTGCCTATATTTACTTGAAAGTCACAAGTATGATGAGGATAAGGTATCATTTCAATACAAGATTTTATTTACTGAGTGTGTAGCTTTCTGAAAATTGAACATGTTCAAAGAGTAAGCTTTCATTTTATCTTACATTTATGTTTGTTAAAGCATACAATAAGCTTCAGATGTTTCCTACAGAGCTTTAAGCAAAATATGAAGCCCTGCACCAATTTAAGGACGCTTTAAGGAAATATTTTAGCAAATAAAGAAAACTTGTTAGAATTCCGAATATTCTCCATATATGTTATCTATTTGCACGAATGTCTTCCCATTGTTTCTTAAATCTTATGTAACAAGAGGCCCAACGGCTTTAACGGTCACCTGAGTATCATAACCCATACAGGGAGTCTCAAAACCCCTACCCGGGATCACCAAATTTACAATTTTAGTAGAGGCCTTCTTGCTCTATATCACTAAACATTTAGTTTTTTCTTAGACATATGTAGTTGTAGAGAAGAAGGTGTTTTGAAAATTGGGCAGTTTTTGACCCCCCCCCGGCCCAGGAGTGCAAGAGTCCTGAAATTTACAATTTATGTGCCCCCTTGTCCCAAAGATGTTTCATACCAAATTTGAAAAGAATTGGAATGGTAGTGATCAAGAAGAAGTTAAAAATGTCCAATTGTTTACACATTTCATCAATGACCATTTTGGCCCCCCCTAATACCAAAACCTCTACCCCTTGGAATCACGAAATTTGCCTTTATATTAGAAAACTCCCTGCTCATTCCAAATATTCATTTAGTTTTAATTTACTATCAATAGCATTAAAGAAGATGTTTTTGAAATGTTTTACATATACACTATGTTACCAAGTTTGGTCCCGCCCTGGGGTCAGAACCCCTACCCCGGGGATCACCTTTACAATTTTGGTAGAAATCTTCCTGCTCTACATCACTATGCGTTTAGTTTCTCTCAGGCATGTGCGGTTGTAAAGAAGAAGATTTTTGAAAATTGGGCAGATTTTGCCCCACTCCTAGGCGTGCAAGAGATCTGAAATTTACAATTTATGTGCCCCTTGTCCCAAAGATACTTCATACCAAATTTGAAAAGAATTGGACTGGTAGTTATCAAGAAGTTAAAAATGTTCAATTGTTAACGCATGACGGACGACGCACAACACACGACGACGGACGAAGACCAATTGCAATAGGTCACCTGAGTTTACTCAGGTGACGTAAAAAGGCAGTCTATTTAATTTCACAGGCGACATTTTCATTGACAATGACCATTCACGTGCGAATTTTAAAATGAACTGACAGTTTCCAAAGCGGTTAATTACATATACACAGAACTGTTCTAATTCTTGACCGGAGCTGTTCTAGAAAAGAACAGCTATAGAGCTGTTCTAATCTATGGCCGCTCGACATTCTATGACTGCTTTATGACCGCTTTATGTCTGCTCAACGTTAACTTAGAACAGTTCTATGACTGCTTTATGACCTCTTTACGTCTGCTCTATGTTAAGGAGCAGTTCTCATGACTGGTTGGGCGAGTCTGATAGGTTAGAAGCGTCGCATCTGTATGGTTAGCACTTGTGGCTTTTAGCAGTGAGGGTTGTTTTGCATGCCACACCTGCTGCAACACCGGACCTCTGTTTTTAAAGTCATATCCGAAAGTCCCGTGATTCTCATTTCCAAATGCCAAACCCTTGGCGAAGGAGCAACCACTACCTGTTTTAACGTCTTAGGTTTGACGCTGAACCTTCGGACTCGTGGACTTTCGAACTAGTGAACCTTTGGACTCGTGGGCTTTCGGGTTAGTAAACCTTCGGACTCGTGGGCTTTCGGACTAGTGAATCTTCGGAATCATGGGTGGAGACCGTAACGGAAAGGGAGAAAATGTAACGGATCAGACCCTGCCCACCCTCCTGAATGTTCTACCAACAGAACTTTTTGATCACGGGATTCGAACCCGTCTGACTGCTACCGGTACATTCACCTGATTTCCGTCGCCCTCGAAGACGCACAACCTACATTGTAGATTCTAGTCCAGAGGTGATCAACGGCACGAAATGTTACAGAAAAGGAGAAGATGCAACAGATCAATCCGGGATTTGAACCCGGGTCCTCTGAATGCTCCAACAAATAAAGCTACCTGGTCACGTGCGGTCGAACCCCTCTGAACGCTACATTCCTCCTTTCTTAAATTTTCTTTTCCCTCGAAGACACACAACCCATATTCTTTTTGCCCTAGGTAGGACTTTCACCTGCATGCCCTGGAGTGGTCAACGGCTCCAACAGTAACAGGAAGGGAGAAAATGCAACGGATCAGACCTAGGTAGTGACTGGTTTTTCGTACACGCTCGGCATTTTTAAGTGAGGATCACGGGTCTTTCAGATATGACCTATGAAACAAATGTCCCTTGTCACGGGAGGCACGTAAACGAACCGTCACTGTTGTGGCCGTGAGCGCTATAAGTGTGGATCTAAATTTGTGTTTAATCCACTTACAGGTGGTGACGTCTCAATATGAATGTAAAATTCTCGACGGGACGTAAAACAAAAAATCAATCACTGGCAGTCTTCCTGTCAGTTTTAGAGTAGCATATATTGGCTTTAGATACATGTATATACTTTTCAATTTTATTCTCATTTCGGTCAATTATTTTTAAATGCTACCAGAAATGATGGGTTTTCTTTAAGATATCTACTATGTAGATTGTCCCATCGAGTTTGGCAGATGTGAAAGAGAACTATGCAGAATGGATTTAAAGATCTATTTAAATTAGTATAAAAGTAAACAAAGTGCATTTAAAAACAACACGCTAGCTTTACATAATCCAAGTGGAATTACTTCGTAAGAATTGCTGCAATGCGATATGTGTGCAAGGTAACGATTCATTGATTGGGAAATTCCCCAAAAAAGTTTAAATGAGACAGGTGCTAAATTTATAACATATTTGCTACTCTTGAAGACATCAACATGGGAGTTTGTGCAACATCTTTCTTGATCCTGATTTTGGGCGTGCTATATTTCGTCGAATGTTTTCCCTCACAGGCAATCCAAGGAGAACGTAAAACAAAATCTCACCTGCTAATTAACGTTTATGGAATATATATATCTACCTACAAATTTATCATAAAGCATAATCTTGCCAATGGTACTGGAAGGACAGAAACTGAAACGTTGAACGAATTCTTCGGAATAGGTGAGAAAACCATTACCAATACTTTTCTTCATACACGTGGACACTTATTTTAGTTTATACCAAAATTTCGCTTGGTCCCAATTTATTTTTTAGAGGTGTGTGTGTGAAATTTTCAAACTATCGTATAACGAGGAAGTACTAGTATGTATGATAACGGCCTTTATGTTACCCCATAAGAATTAGAAACTGCAAAGTTTTAAGGAAGTACTAAATCATTTAATTCCTAAATGAAAGCTCCCCAGAACAGTGTCACACAGTTGTTTCCGGTATTTACAGCTAGGTGGAGTACACAGCAGCAAAAGTGACGTAAATGGGTATAAAATCTGAATAGTAGTACGTAGAGTTCTACTTTGGACACACATTTTCTACCACATGATTGTGTACTGGAAAAATAAATTATGATCTGGATAAAGTTTGTAGAAGCCTGTGCTGTATGTTTCCAAATGTTTTTGTGTCAAAGTAATGTCGCAAAAATGTCATTTATGATATCTTGTTTCTAGTGTTATCAGATAGAGTTACACTGAAATTGTTACACAAAATAATGAAAATATACAAGTACTTCAATATTTTATTTTGAAACAAAGGCACGAATGTTGATTATGGTTGGTAAACCTTTCTTTTTCAGATGCAGATTCTCAGACCCACTTTTATAGAAATGTGTTTACGATCACAAATTACCAGAGTGAAATTCAGAATGACCTAGCGAGCACCGCCCATTACCATGTCAACGCTGAACAAATACATTTGGGTAGGAATAGTTGATTTCTTGTTTTTTGGTGCAATGCGTCAAGTTCATATGTTACATGTATACAGCTGCTTGTTTATGTGTTGCCATAATTTTTTTTTCTATATATAATGTCCATCAAGTGGCACCACTCTTAAGCATTACTTCTGATTCACGTTTGACGTCCCTTCACAGAAATCCCGTATTTACTCATCGAGACGTTACTAGCGCAAGATAAAGTTCCACAAATTAATTAATTCATAGGAGGTTGGTTTGATACCTGCTCATATCTTTGTCGTATCATTATATAATGACAACTCCTTCGACAAACGCTCGGCATTTAGACGTGAGAATCGCGGGCCCCTATGATGGGACCTTAAAAACCGAGGTCCCATGTCACGACACGCGTTTGTTTAAGTCCCTCACTGCTACGATCTTCAGTGCCTGGGATAGACAAATTGTTCCATATTTCGTAAACTTTATCATGTTTATCCTAGATGAAATGCACCAATATTATTACTTATTAAATTTGTTACTGACTGTCTACAGAAATATGTCGGGTTGTCCAATTCCATAGAAGGCGAGGCGAAGCCTTGAACGGCTTGAACAACCCGACATATTACTGTAGACAGTCAGTAACAAACCTAATAGGTGTTTTGTTTTGTTGAGGACCAAATATAGACGGAACAGTATGACGAAAAGTTAGTTTCAATTCCAAAGAAGACGTAACGTCCGCCATGTTGCTACTCGCCGTCTTATTAAAATTTAGACGGCAGTCTCGTGACGCGTTTCCACCAATGACAGAGGGACACTTTAGTCCGAGGCAAAACAATAGATGTTAGCCTTTCGGTTGGCGTATTTGTATTCTTTATATCATGACCAACATTTTAAAACCTTTAGACGTTCTGCTTGTCCTCAGATTTTGCAGTTTAGTTTTATTGCTAGATTGATTTTCATTTTACATAGATATAACTTTCATTTCTATGTAAATATTCAGTCGTCCTGAAGAAGGGACAGGTCGTCCCAAAAATTTGACAGTTTCACATAGTTCGTGTCGTTGGTCATTTGCGTTACACAGTAAGCGTTGTGTCTGTTGTCGATGGAAGATGCATGTAAATTGTAAGTTCTTTAAGACGGGCAGCGCATTAGACTAGAAGACTATTATTCTTTGTTTTTTCCTCTACCTAAACGAGTGATACATATATTTAAGAGAGAACGGCTTGTCATATGATTGCATTTTTGGCGTAAACAAAATAATCATTTACGCACATGAATATGCTAGTGGATACATTAATGAAGCTGCTGTTCAAAAGTTAAAAGAATAACATGAAGTTTAATTAACATACCAATAATGCAGTGCGTGTGCTTTGTTTGCATTACATATCGATTACTTACCCCCGAGGTATTTCAACAATATAAATGTATTCTTAGTACCAGGAAGTAGTGTACAGACATAAGACTTTAAATCTGGTAACTCTGCTGATTTTATTACCGTGTGGGGTTTCCTTTCAGTATTGCATTACCGATAACAATACTCAGCAAAATGTCAATAGCATGACATACATCGATTCATTGATCTACCAATTTATAACGTAGTTAAGAAAACTCCAGTATTCCTATATTTACTTTATATGACAACCTACCCGTTTGTGAATTAGGACTACTTGATATCCACATTGATATTTACATTTATCGATGTAGCGAAATATTTGCTGTTTTGTATCTCGATAAAGGAACCGTGACTGGCAAATGACCTTTTAATTTTATATAGAAGTCTCTACTCATAAAAAAGCGGCCTGAAATATAAATATTTAAATATTAAGAATAAATATATCTAGTTTCTTAACAGTATGTAGGAGAGATAAAAAAGGAAAGCATGAATTTTTGCTTCATGTGAATTATTCCGTACTTCCATTACAAACTAGACAGACGTTGATTGGCAAAGTCGTAGATATACTTAAAATGAATAAATACTAACGATAGCATCTGAGTTAATTATTCAACCTTTAAGAAGTCCGTAAGCTATCATACAAAAAGGCGAAGTTAACATCGTGTCAAACGTACTAATCATAATCCAAAAAACATATACAAAATCGAGTGTAGGGCAACAAGGACCTCCGACAGAAGCGAAGGTAGGATCAGGTGCCATGGAGGAGTAACTTGGGGGTGGGGTGGCACTTCATCATTTTATGGGTAGGGCCGTGCCGCTGACATCGCAGACTCCCCACCATTTTCATATATTTTAGATTTGAGAATTGTATACCTTTTCATATAATTTTCTGTTCAAATGGTGACCTTTTCCCATATGACAGTCATGGGAACTGCTGCTGATAAACAATACAGGGATGGACAAAGTAGTCACAAAGTTCCTTTCTATCAACGCCATCAACTGGGTCTGCCATAATTAATCTAATTAAAACCGGATTAACTATGTTTACTGGGGTAAGATTTATCAGAGCTTCATAAACTGCAGTATAGAGGGCTTTCATATAATTAATTTTAAGCAAATATTAATTACCTTATCATATATTTCATGTTGATTTCTATACCCTGTCATATTATCTGAAATGGAAAAAGGCTACCTATTCCAGCGGCACATCCCTATCTATTAGTATATATTAGAACTGCCCCCCCCCCCCCCGGGAGGAGTAAGCATCCTCTGCTGAACCGGTCACACCCACCGGAGCCCTTAGTCGAAATAAAGTAAACGGGATTATCCGTAGTCAAATCTAATAGGAAAATGACAGTCTAAACAAAGGGTATGAAACAAATCAGTCAACATATGACTTAGTTGATTATTTGTAATCGCAAACATGGTCATTATAGCGGACCGTAGAATTAAAGTTAATCTCATTAGTAAATATCGTGAAATTAATTAAAAACCTACTTTTGTTTTCTATAAACTATCCTGAAATAGCAAACGAGAGTAAAATGGTGGACACGCTTTGGAGGATCTAATCCAGTTCGATTTTTCCTCCTCAAAATCATAACTTATAATTAAAATGATACTATATGAAGTAAACTGATATTATGTTTATCCAAGCTTGATTTTGATCTCTGTAGTGGCACATTTCTGCTACTACTATGTTGACTTGTCAGATCTTTATGCCAATTTGTCAGAAAATAATCACCATGACTATCTTGTTATTAATGCACATAATGCCACTGCCATCTACTCATCATCATCATAATATCTGACAAGTCGGTGTAATTTTCTGACAAGTCAGCATAATTATCTAGCAAGTCGACATAATTTGTGACAAGTTGACCTAATTTCTGACAAGTCGACTTATCGATAATGAAGTCGACTTGTCAGATGATATGTCGACTTGTCAGAAATTTATTTCAATTTATCAATTGTTATGTTAACTTGTCAGAAATTATGTCCACTTGTCAGATTATTACATAATGACGACTTGTCAGATGATTAAGTTGACTTTTCAGATCGTTTTGTCGACTTGTCAGATAATTATGTTGTCAACAGGACGGCACAAACTGGGCATGGACACGCTTAAACGCGTGAATAAGTGACAAGTCGACAAAACGATCTGTCAAGTCGAGATATTTTCTTGTATCTGACAAGTGATGGCAGAACTACGCCACCATAGATCTCGCAGAAGAAATTTTGGAATAAATAGGATATGTCATTTTGTTTCTTCAATCTGTTATTAATAAACCTACTTTCATTCTCGAATGAAAAAAAATAAAGAAAGAAAAAAAACCCACTTACCTTTATTGTGGTGAATATGCTTTAATTTGCCCCCCCCCCCCCCGCCCCCAATACATGCAGGATGAAGTTCACGATAAAGCAGATACATGTATGTCGTTTGACTTGGAGTTGCAATGGATACCAAGTTACTTGGGATGTAACAGCTCTACCGAAATGGATGATCAATGTTCATATGTTTTATAAATTGTACGAGAGAGAGAGAGAGAGAGGAGAGAGAGAGAGAGAGAGAGAGAGAGAGAGAGACGAGAGAGAGAGAGAGAGAAGATAAGAAGAGAGAGAAGAGAGAGAGAGAGTCCAATGAATAGTAAATGATGTATTACTGGTACTCTGGTACCATACTATATAGTTGGATCCTAGTAAACGTGGATTTTCAGCAATGTGAACTAGCTTGCTTCAATGTGCTTGGTTTGCTAAGTAAATGAAAATAATGACTCCTGAATAATTATGAAAGGATGACACTGTTTTGGGGAGTTTCACATGAGCGGGATACCTTAATTTCAGGTCACAATCATGTGCGATCTCTACGGAAAACGTTGCTAGACCTCTCAACGTCCCCTGGGGCAGACATAGATGTATTAAGAGAGAAAATAGGACATTGCCTTTACACAATACAGCAGTTCTACAGCAATACCAACTGGGTAGAAATAAATGGAGACACAATTTTGAAAGAATTTGGTATGGAACTTTGAAATTTTAAAGATTTAAAGATCTACTTTAAATTTTATATGCAGTTCACAGAATAAAATTTACTGATGTTTATCGATCTAAATATTTTTTTGATAGAAGGATAAAATTATTATTTGTTTAAGGCGTATCACCAACACTCCCAGTTAATATCAGCGATCCGTCAGATGACACGTGTCAAGACTGTCCGACAGATTCAACGAGGTCAGCACTTTCACCAAAAATTAATTACAGTTGAGCTTCGGTATCTCGAACACGGATGTCTCGAATACCATGGCTATGTCGAAGTAATTTTTCTCGGTCCCAACCTATTTCCGATGTAATTTTATCCTCGATATCTCGAAACCACGGATATCTTGGAGTTTTTTTCTCGGTCCCATCTAGTTTGAGATAACGAGGTTCGACTGTATTTTGAATGGCAAATTTTCAAATCCCAGTTTTATTAGCCGAGTTGCAATGAGTCTGCAAGTCTAATGGCTCACCTGTACAGACGATTTATTATCGTAGTTGATAATTTTTTACTCGTAAATATTCTGTCTAGACATATTGGACTGTTTGATTTCACAAGATCTATATTACGATATTTTAAAAAATACGGCCACAGGCCTCATGGCTCTCCTGCACAGACAAAAAAAAACTTGTTACCTGCAACTCGGCTATAACATCCCCGATGCCTTTTCATTTTTACCATAATCACCTGATTACTTATTGGTGTTTTGACAATCATTGTTAGAGGTTCTTTTTAATTTCACAAAATATTTTACGTGGCACCTTACACATTAAATATTGTCATGCATACTGACAGCATAGAGAGCGGCCTATGTGTCAACAATACGTTATCGACTCATAACTTGACGAGTGGATACAAATCTGGACAAGATGTTTCTAAACCGCTCACAACTGCACAGAATTCTGGGAAATGTAGCCATGGTTCCAGCGATGACGCTTCCAGATTCAAGACAGCAACAGGTGGAATATACAAAGGAAGGGCATCTGCTGCGCATGCTCCACATTATCATCTGCATGATACAGCATTTGAAGCTGCCAAACAAGCAACCATTTATTTTTTGTCAGATGAAGGTAATTAGATTTAATGTTCTTTTATGCTTCAAAAATTGAAGTGACAAATATTATTATTCCTATGACACATACGTTGATGATTTTTGCATATTGATAATCTAGTAAAGGCCAGATTTCCCCCTAAAACGCGAAATATTGTGTGGAACATCAGATTTTAAATACTGTGAACCATTTCTCATATCTAAGGATTGTATGGTCTCCCCTCTTTTCTGTAACCAAAATACGGCACTATTGGTGCATCATCCTACAAATATATACAGAATATTGTAAATATATACAGAATATAGTATTGTACATGTAACAGTCCTTTGCATAACGTATAATTCTTAAAGATATATTCCTATATATTCTCATAATCAGATTTTCGTTTTATTTTAGATAACGGTTTATTCAACAATCTAGGCTTTGATATTGCCAAAGAAATATTCCAGGTTAAATCAAAAAAGGAAGCTAAAGAAATAAAGGATTATTCCATTGCTTTCGCTATCGACGTTACTGGATCGATGTTGGACAACATAAAAAGTGTTATAACAGCGACAACAACCTTTGTAGACTCAATACGTGTTTCAGAATTTGTGCCGGAAAAATACGTCCTTGTAACGTTTAGTGATCCAGGTATTTTCAGCTTTATAAATTACATTTCATACAAATTTAAATATGGAACAGTTAAGTTAGAAAGCTACTGTAAGTGCAATATCGAAGAATACTGCAAAAGGTAGTATGCCTGAAGGGAAAACTTAAAGCAACAATGGAAAATGTTGCATATAGTAACTTGCCTCGAGATTAAAATAAAACATAAAAATCCTTGAAATTTAAGTTAACAGAATTCGTCATTCGTGTTTACACATACGATTGGTAGAAAAACTTCAGTAGATGTTGGTGTTACAAGTGTTTCAACAGATCGACTTCAGCATTTTGCAAATTCGATGATCGTTATAACGGGTTAGTCTGTTAATACAACCTGTCAAATGCTGTCAGACGTGTCTCATACCAATTGTTAGGCCGTCCTTTTATACACTGATTTTGAGTACGGAATACTCGGTTTCCTGATCAAGATATTGGGCTCACGGTGAGTGTGACCGGCCGACTCCTCCTAGACACGTGATCCTGCCTTTGGTATATTCAGTGGTCCATGTTTGCCCGACTCTTAATTTGTATTCCGTATAGGGTGTATGAAATTGATCACCGTTCGTTTTCTCCAACTTTTCGTATAAAGAAATAAATAATAATAAAACGAAACCGCATTATGCTAATACATACATAGATATTTGTATTTCCATATGCAATAACGTACAAACTTATAATTCGATCTTTCAGACGCAAGTGTTGTTTTGGGGATTTTTTTTTATCATGGTATGCTTTACTTCATCAAAGGCCTATTCATTATTAAATTTTATAATAAAATGTAAACCATTAACTGTTGTGTGACGCATTGAAATTATGATATATACACATTTGAAATTAAAGTTGAGCTAGAAACAAACCATACAACGGCCAATCCTGATGAAATGATGGCGATGTTGAACAACCTAACCGTGAGTGGCGGCGGTGATTGTCCAGAGTATTCTATTTCTGGTCTGATAGCAGGTACGAAGTTCGGAGATCAAATCGTATTTTTGACAAGTAGATCTATATCTTTCACCATATCAACACAAAAAGTATTGTGATTATAAGCAATCAGTTATACCCCTATTCGTAGGAGACGAAGGTTTTGCTTGCTCAAACAATATTATAATTTTTTTTGCAGCGGCCACTCTGTCAAATCACAACTCCAGTGTGTACGTTTATACAGATGCCTCCGCGAAAGATTCCGACAGAGAAGAACGAGCTATAGAGATTCTACAGGAAAAGAGCATCCGAGCACATTTTCGACTGACGTCAGAATGTTCGGGGCGACGAAAACGCGGAACAGGTTTTAATTTGAACTCCTCCCCCCCCCCTTTTCCTCTTTTTATCCTGTCTCTCTCCATGCGCTCAATTCTTTAACATAGTGATATATGATCACTTCCTTGCAGCCCTTTACCGACAATGGTGACGTCTCCATATAAGTGACAAATTCTCAAGCGGGACTTTAAATAATATACAATCAATCAATTAATCACTTCATATAGGAAATTATCATTGATATTCTACTTTCATCTCTTTCGAACTTTCAAGACGTTAAGATAGACGTACATGTATATGTTCAAGTCATTTATGCATTGTTCACAACAACTGGGCTAGGAAATGGCTATCATTAATTACAATTTGTAAAGATCATTGAAAATGTAGATCTAATGTAGCATTTTGACTCCATGTAAATCGTGCGATTTTGTAGCTTCACATTTTCATTGTTAAAAGTAGCAGGGTCATATGATTGTAAGGGCCGTATTTGCTACTGGCCGAATGTGTGTTTTGATCTCTCTCTCTCTCTCTCTCTCTCTCTCTCTCTCTCTCTCTTCTCTCTCTCTCTCTCCTCTTCTCTCATCTCTCTCTTCCATTCAGTAGAGTAATTGTTATCATCGCAAATCCTCATCTATCACATTTCGAAACCATTGGTTTTTAGTTTCTCCTCAATATGCATCAAATATGTAAAATAAAACAAGATATTTGGTGTTATTTTAGGGCGGTACAAGAGACAATCCTCAGTATACGACAGGATAGCACAGAGTTCAGGAGGGACGGCTGTGCGACTTAATACTACTGCCGAGTTAGAGGCCAAGGTGGAGGAGGACCTTAGGGTAAAGTTTGGATTGACATGCCATGTCACCTTTCAAACAGATTCTTTCCAACATGTACTTTTTTTTACCCGCGATTACAAAAAAATAATGTGTTTTAATTTATATCTTTGGTTTGATAGTACTCACAATACGAGATGTAAGTAGAATGGCGGATATCGTAGAACGAAAACTTGTTTCCTGTCTCGCACATGTATTGGAGCAAGTTCCTTTCACCATGTCTGGATAGTTTTTATTGCCACGATATTTTTTGTATTTATTTGTAGAACGAACTTCAAATTATCCAGAGCAACTCCTCTCAATCATTAGGCGAGGTAAGTGTGAGAAATATCAAATACAAACCGTACTAATCGAGTTAGGCTAACTTCATATGAAGGATACAAACACTGTTTGATATCATAAAATTAAATTACTTCTCGTGGAATGGATTAAAAGACGGAAAATATTCAGTTCTTTATTTCCAAAAAAAAAAAAATACAACATTAAGTCTTATAGGACAGAAATAAAATAAAGAAGGAAATTAATTATGTGGCAAATGAACAGAGACAAACGAGAGAAACAAAATATCAAACATATCAAATAATATATTTCAAATATATCAAATAAGACTACATCTTAGATCAAAGCCTTGCTTGATAAATTTCCCAAGATTACATAGATCTTTTACATTATTTGAACTTAAAAACTGTACAAATTTGAAAAAGGTAGGTCCTCTCCCATGATATCTCTTAATATTTTTTTCTTAATTTAGCACTTTACAGTCGTCACATGAATTAATAATACACATGTTATTGACACGTATATAGATATAATTCATGATTTCAATATTAATCAGGATAATTTGCCGTCCTCTACTGCCATCATCAAATGGACAACCATAGGTTTGGACTATTATAATTTAACGATAGAAGTAGACGAAACAGTATCGTCTTTGGACATAAAAATCAACGGTACCATTGATGCCAGTGAATTTTTTCTCCGTGGCCCTAGTGGTATGTATGGTATTCAGCAGCTTCGCGGTGTTGTATCTAAAAGCGATTTGCAACTTGAGTCATTTGTAACAATTACAACTTACTGTGTCTTGACAGGTTCAGTAGTTGTACTGGGATCCCAGAATGCGACACTACAACATGATGGTATCCAAACTACAGTATCAATCAACGTATGCTTTTTTTCTATTGCTTTATCCACGATATATGATAATATGATCTGTGATAAGGTTTCGATGCTGATTGCATGATACTGACAACTAGGATCTGGATGAAATATACCATATACGAGGGCTATTAGATATTCGATATGTAATGTTCATTGTATGGTACTTCAAAAGCATTCGACTCAAACAGTGAAATGAACATTACATCCCTTCAAAGTATTCTCCGCGGTTCGAAATACCTAACATTTAACCTCTGAGTCCACTTCTGAAATACGTCACGATACACTGATGTAGGTAGACCTCTTAGGCATTGACTGATCGTTGAGCCATGGGCTTGTAAGTTTTGGAAAAAGGAAAAAGTCGCATGGACCTAGATCTAGAAAGTATGGTTGGTGTGGCAAAACGGTAACCTTCTCCGAATTCAAAAATTGCTTCACAAGCTCAGATGTATGTGATGGAGCATTGTCATGAAATAGACGAACATGCCTAAATCCTGAAACACGACGTCGTTTATGGTCATTTTTCTTGAGCTGTTTTAGTTTAGCATCTCGGTAATACCGACCTGTAACAGTTACACTCTTGCCCTTCGGCATCCTGAGAAAAATTTGCAATAAAGAACCTTCTTTGCGCTTATGGTTCGTTTGGCAACTACAATGTACGGACCTTCTACCGTGTTTAGCATATCCAACTATTTCGGTCATAATTAGTTCCGATAACTCTGTTTTTGACAATGAGACTATACGGTAGTTCGTATTGATCAGATTAATTATTTTGGTGACAGTAGGGAAGTATGAGTTACAGGGATGTTAATTTACCTTAAAATCCCCATTCACACCTTGATTTAATTTTATCAAGATTTAATTCATATGATTAAAAAGTATTAAAACAGAAGTAGCTCAGAACAATATTTGTTTTTGTCTTTATTACGATGAACTTAAATCTTACGGGGGGGGGGGGGATTACATGTTGAAAAAATATGTTGAATATGCGATTATTGATATACTTATGATTCTTCATGATTTTTGAGATGGACGAATAAACCTCCATGCTTAACTTTAACGTGGCTATTGTTGAAATTGAGGTGTTAGATGTCACTGGTAAATTCTGTGTTTTTCCCTTGCCAATTTCTAATTACTTGTAAATTCATGCTCCTAATTATGAAATAGGGTCTCTAGATCGTATTTCAAACATTATGCGGTTAGCTAAAACAGGATCCCAAATTCTTCCAACAATACACCAAATGACATATTGGAGATAGATATACCTTTTGTTTGTACCAAATAAAAGACAATGGCTTCTAAGATTTTCAATGATTATATTGCCCAAGTCATTTGCAACACTTGTATTTGTGTGGTCAATCAGAGGAAAGGACATTTCTGAACTTCATGGGTAAGCAATGATTTTCTTTCCTTGTCAGTCTTTATTCATAAACACAATAAACAGATTTTAAAATAACACAATTTTCACATGACGCTAATCGCTTTGTTTACTCCCGCGGTTGCGTCCGCCATTTTGAATGTTTCAATATCTTTGAAAATTCTTAATTTTCAAGACGATTTTGTAGCAATAAAAGTGGTTCTGAACTGAATGTTTTTCATGTTTCATATAGTTTAGTGTTTTAACTTTTACACTA
The DNA here is from genome assembly GCA_903981925.1 of Ostrea lurida. Classification (NCBI taxonomy): domain Eukaryota; kingdom Metazoa; phylum Mollusca; class Bivalvia; order Ostreida; family Ostreidae; genus Ostrea; species Ostrea lurida. Next base: position 20,459 of record CAJDSM010030934.1, read on the forward strand.
GATGTCCAACTTTTCCCAGATATATGAAAAAAGGTTGAAAATACGTTTTTATACACGCAAAATGCCGAAAATTCACCAAATGTTTGTTTATTTACACACTTATCATAGACGTATAAACACTATTTTTTCAAATGAATTTTGAAGCAATAAATCTTTTTTTCCGAACTGAAATAAAATATATTATCTTTTGTTAGAAATTTAATGCTCTTTCGGTCAGGGGTCCAACTTTTTTCTATATAATATATAAAAAAAGTTATAATGGTTTAATTAAACACTCCCCGTTATCGCCTATAGTAAATACAGGTACTCTTAATAGGTAAACAAATAATCGCTGAAGTCACGTGATGACCGCTATAGTTGGATATGGTAGCCATCTTTCTTACTGGTTCAAGATAGTGAACCCGTTTTCGTCACCATTAACAATGTTTGCAAATTGTCATTGATTGAACCTGGGAAACATTTTGAGCAATTACTTAGCGGTTTGTTACTTGTACTCATTTTTGGTCATCTGTCATATATGCAGTATGCATCTGGCAGAAATATTATTACGCTTCAAAGTGAAATGCACCCGCGACAGCGATATGCCAACAGCCTTCAAGTTGGCAATATCATGAATCGTGTATCTGTCACCACTTTCAATTATTTCCTTGACTTTTGACTTGCCTAGCTGTTACGGTCACAGGTCGGCCAGATTTTGCTGCATCTTTGACGGACTCTGCCAGTAAGAAATTTCTTTCTCCACCTACAAACTGTCTCATAAGATACCTTATCAGACCCATAAACTTCCCCCAATTCAGTTTACCGAATGACCGAGTTTTATGCGAACTTTATTTAAGCTTATTTTCTACGATATTCTCAACCCGTTTCCCCAGTCATTTTTACAACAGTGGTCAACGGCTGGATCTATTGAAATGAATATAAGTTTAAAACTATGTGGGGCTAAAGACTCGTGTTTACACTTGAATAGTATCATCATCCAAGAAATCGAGCAAAGTCTGGTCGCGCTGTGGCACAATACGTAAATGCATATTGAGCAGCCCTCGTACGTAAAAATATTTGGCACTTGAGGGCTTGGTCAAATTTTTCATACAGATCCTCGCGCCATCATTTAAGTTTGATGTGTCTGTACAAACCTAGTTTTCTTTGTGTCATACATGTACAAAATACTGCAGTCCATTTTTACATCAAAACATAACTGTGTGCATTTGTTCAAAGCCATTGTAATTTTCCCTAATTTTTAATACGCGACTCCAGCTAAGGTAACATATACATTGTATTTGTAAAAGGAGTAAATGTCTTTGTTATTTGTATTATGGTAGCTATTGTTCTGGTGTCTCTAGCTGTACAATCAACCAAGACATGCATTCACTGTATCTAGAACTTGATACAAAAACATCATCTATATGTAAGAAAAGGCTTTTGATCGGTAAATTGAAAGGTCACAAGAGCATCCCATGAAACAACAAAGATTCATTGGCAATGTACGATATATAGGGATAACGCTGTATTCGAAATAACCATGCCAATCAGGCAAAGGTTAAATCATACATAGAAATATATAACAGTTTCTCTATTTCACTGTATAGAGCTCATCTTCCTAAACTCAAAACCAAGAAGTATTTAAGTTATGATTTATTCTGCAGAACTTTCTATAGCTTACAAACCTCATGAGACACCCGAGGAAAAGTTTTACTGTTGAATGTAAAAAGTTCAGTTGTTTCTTTTCACCATTTCTTGACTTTGTCTAACTCTAACAGAGACTTGAACTTGAATCGCCATACCTTGATATATCACATTACAAACCTTCTGAAAATGTTGTTTATACATTCTAACTACAGGAAGTCATTATATCGTATGCACTAAAAATACATGTACGTGTATCATTTAATTTTATTTCACGTGATCACCTAGCGCCGATTCTCATTGGTTAAAATACCTTTTAAGAATTGAGGTGATTTTTCGATCAACGTACCTGAACAACAAGTAATGTCTAATGAACATTATTTTGTTGTTGTAATATAACATTAAAGGATAAGAAATAAATCTTATATTTTTTCGGGTGATATGCAGGTTATCACCGAGATTTTAGACGGTAAAACTTTTCATCAATGCGCTTCGCGCATTGATGAGTTTTACCGTCTAAAATTCGGTGATACCTGCATCACCCAAAAAAATATAAGATTCATTTCTTATATCACACTGAATCTTACGATAGCCCACTCAACTTGCAGCTGAAAAAAAAGAACAGATTTTTCGTATAACGCGAAACTTTTGCGAATTAACACGAAAATTGCGTGTTCGTATATTACATAAATATCTGACAAGTCGACATAAAGATCTGACAAGTCGACATAATTATCTGACCAGTGGTAGCAGAAGTTATGAAAGATAACTACAAGAAACCAATATTTGAAAATTCGAATTTCAAATCTTGTTTAAAACCTCTTACAAGTTACGTATACTCTCCAATCAGTTAATGATTTTTAGCGTTGGAGCTTACTTCGATATTAATTTTATCAAGAATTTTATATATGGGTAGTTTCCAGAAAGGGGCGTTTGGACATTGGAGAAGCAAACTAGTAGCCCATGGAATGTAAATATTACAGTGAACAGCACCTTCGACATTACTGTATCGCTACTGACGATATCATCAGACGGCTCTTCCTATCCAGTCAAAGGAAACCCAATCATAGGTATGCCAATTTTTTTTTTAGAATAGTGTAACGGTTCCTCGGAACAGGTCTTTGCCACAGTTAAAAATGCCTCTCATATACTAGTACCCATAATGCAACAGCAAGTCGCAGAATCGCTTCAAAACTATCTTATATTTTTACGACTGATAGAGGCATATCGAAGCGCATTGATGCAAAAGTTCCGTTGCAATATGGGGTGGATACCTTCATCACTCGAAAAAAATATAAGATTCATTTCTATCATTTTATTTCATATCACAACGGAAAAAATAATGTTCAATCAGACTTTATTGTTGGATTATTTCTTATAACCTAGATAATGTAAATCGTTCGCGCAAGAATGTGCAGTCCAGTGATGACGTGAAACACATGTATCTAAGAAATAGAAAATAATGTTGTCATGGACACAATTATCGCCACTCCGCTTGCAAATAGCGCCGTATTTGCGAAACAGCCGATATTGAATAAGAGTCCCAAGCTATAAATAGACGAAAGATTTTATAACAGTGTACTTAATTGATGACGTATACATTTGTCGTCTACTTTCGAGACCTAGTAAACACAGGAAAGATCATGCCATCAATTCGCACAAACAGATTGGACATTTATGTGTCTGATTTATTAAGGGCGTTCGGGATACCGAGATCTACCATGAAAATTCTCACCCCGGACTCATGTATCCTGTTCCGCGACGGGTGCATTAACTGAGATACAAGGTAACATTGATTAATGCTAAAAGTATTTACAAATAATTGATGGCAATATCTGAACAGTAATTGCACGGAATTTTCCAGAGAACAACCACATTTTCATGGACGATAATGCTCCTGTTCATCGTGCGAAAATTAATTAATATTACCATAGTTTGATAAAACAAGATGGCCAGAACAATCACATGATTTAAATATACAACATCTGGTTACATTTGAAATGAACAATAAAAACTCGTGTCTATTTCATAAGCTCCCAACAAGATCTTGTGACGCAAATTTAAACAGTGCGTGAAAACATCCATTTACACTATATTACAGGTTTTTAAAATTTAATACCAGGGCGACTAAAGAGGAAAGTTGACCAAATATTGGGGGTAAAATTCAAATTCTATCCACGGCAAACATCTTTCAAACTTGACCAAGTGAACTTGTGTGTCGTGGCATCGTTGGAATACGCTTCGTTCCTCTGAGGAGAGGAACGAAGCGTAATCAACCGTGTGTTCCGACGATGGTTTCGTGGTGAACATTTTAAGTGGCGAATAAAGTAGTTCCGGCATAACGAAGTTTGTTCATCGGAAATATCACCTAAATTTTTAAAAGGTGTTTTAACCAATGAGAAATCACTTAAAATAAAATTAAATGATTTTAAAATTACCAAAGAGTACACTAGTTTCGTGCAACCACACTCGGCTATCTCCGTAAATCTCCGACCAGCAGAGGAGATGTAGACAGCCTGGTTGAACGAGACTAAGAGTACACACGTAAATTCAAATTGAATAACCTTTTTGATGAATCGTAAAATTTTAAAAGATAATGCTGCGCATTTCTGGTCTCCCACACAGCAACCTTTGCTTACCTACAGAATGGTTGAGTTGAGCTTTAGTAACCAGACATGCGCACTGGAGGTCCAGAAGCAAAACTGGCATGCACGAGTGAAGTTTTGGAAGTCAACTAGATATCTACTATGATTGATGATCATACTAGGCTTCTATCATTACTACATGTAAATCTACTGTATCAATTTGCTTTGGTTTTTGATCAATGCTAGGTCCTGCACGATGAATAGCAACATGACACCCCAAAAAGTTGAAAATTTTCAGTGATGAATTCATGTATATATTAACTGATACCAAACGTACCGCCCTGCGATCCTTTGGAACACATCAGGGAGGAAGAGAGGGGGATCCTGGTTACTGGGCAGCCCAGGATCTCCATATACTTTACCCAGGCCGCGCCCTGGAGAGGACAAGCGCATCGCCAAAGTTGCCATTGTCATGGCACAACTGAGCAAGAGAATGTGGA
>CAJDSM010030935.1:0-13676 GCA_903981925.1 Ostrea lurida
AACAAAACAACAACAAAACCCCCCAAAAAATAACAACAAAAGAAAACAAAATACAAAAGCAAAACAAGACACCCCACCCCTCCCCAAAACCTTCGAAACTTGTCTTCTGTAAGATTTTCAATAGGACATGTCTAGACTGCAGAATAGTGACTGCATGATTTGTTTTCGTTGATATGTTAGCCATTATCAAACACAAATGTTAATCCTTTTCCAAACAGATTTCTTAACTTTGTTGTTACTGAATTAGATGTACAATAAAGACTGCCACCTTGCATTTACAGATCACAAGGTCGCCTGAGAAACTGCCGACACGCACGCGGAAATTGGTTTTCACTAAATGCCGATCCGATAAATATTTATACTCGTTCATCAGTTGCTTAATTGGCTTTTTCTTTTCAACACGTACAAGCTAACGCTAGAACTATCTAATAACTGCTCGTTTTCTACTACAGTGCATACCAAACCATCTATATGTTATCGGTCCGACATATAGGTCGATAGATATTACAGGTAGATATATTAATGTATGTCATGTTTGATTTTGAATCAACTTCTATCATAGATATCGATTAACATTAATATACCCCCTCCCTCCCAAAAAAATTGAAGATGATTGAAGTGTTCGGTAAATTCATGGTAGCCTGGTATAACCAAATCAAATCAATAAGTATTTATAAAAGTATAAGTACAGTAACTGTTTACAGCTGTTTTATGACGTATGCCCGCCATTTCTCTCCAAGTTTTTATCAAAATACCCGATGGCTTAAACTGTGGCCCCACACACCTGTATAACTTCTTATATGTTCTCCTTTCACTTCTGTTATAATTATTTTAAATAAAAAAACCGCAATACATATGTTCATTGTTAGCAACATCAACTCATTTATGGCTTTGATAATAATATGCAAAGATATAAAACGCAAAAAAGCGCAGGTCATTTCGTGATCCATGAAAAGGGGAAGATAACAAACTTTGACCAATCTCAGAATGCAAAATAAAGAGTAGGCACATCGAGGACCCTTTGTAAGATACCAGAAATAGAATCAGGTGCACGGGATGAGTAGGCAACCGCTGTGGGACCGGTGCACAGGGTGAAGTAAGCATTCACTGTTGACCCGGTGCACAGGGTAGGGTAAGCATTCACTGCTTGACGGTGCACCAGGATGAGTAAGTATTCCCGATTGACCGTGTGCCACAGGAGAGTAAGAATCCCTGTTGACACGTGCCACAGTAGTAAGATATCTCACGTTGGACGGTGCACAGAGGGTAAGTATCCCCCTGTTGACGTTGCCACGAGGGAGTAATGATATCCCCTGTGACCGTGCACAGGATGGATTAAGTATCCCCTGATAGACGGTGCGCAGGATGAGTAAAGTCATCCCCTGATGACCGGTGCCACAGGACGAGTAAGTATCCCTGTTGACCGGTTCATCCACAGCGAGCCGTCTATCTTACTCATCTACACGGAGTAATCTGTAGGCCAAATCAGTCTGTAACCTAAAATGAAAACAGTTGGTATGAAACACGTCAGAGAACATTCGACCTAACGACAAGCCGTACTTGCAAATAAGATCGTTATATGCAAAATGCTGACTTTAAAAGACACGGTTGAAATCCCTGTAACAACAACTTATTTGTCAGTGGTCGACATCGATTTAGATATTACTCTGATTACGCAGAACTTGATATCACATATCGAATCAATAAAAGAGAGTTTTCAGCAATTATTCGTCGAACGATGAAGAGTCCATTAACTTAAAACTATAACGAATTTTTTTTATTAATATGTTGGATGGTTAACCAATGTAATCATTTGTGACGACAAGGATGTCTGATATGACCGGGAGGTCCCGGCGAACGCGACTTGGACTCCTGTAGAAATGCATACTACAATCAGTAAGTTATGCCCGAGAGTCTGATATCAATTAAAACCTTGACTGTGAAATCTCCTTGAGGTGATATTTTACGGTCTCGGTGAGGGTGCCAAGCTGAGATGCACACCAAGAGGGCTGACGCAGTCGGTCTGTGCTAGTTCAAAATTATGCGCTTTGTCGTACATGATTGGTACAACAGGTATATGGACTGTATTTAAGCCCTATCTACGTGAAAACTTGCGAGGTTGAGGAGTTTGTGATTTTTGTTTTCTTAACAAGTGGAGGGTGTTTGTGGGTGCCATTTTTAATGAAACGATCAACAAGTAGCATTGTTTCGGTCAATTTACAGAGTCATTGACGAATATACTACATTGCCATCATAACGATAATTGGTACTTATCATTTCATCATATGGACCCATAGTCAGGTTGTTGTGGTGAGCGATTAGTTATGTATTAGTCCGAGTCTGTGTTGGACAAAACAGGGTTGCTAAAACTGAGGAGAGGCACTTTAGCTTTCTTCGCTCAATCGGTCTGCTACGGTATTCTTAGTATACAGCACCCGATGGGGGTCGATAGGTCCCCCAGGCATGCGGCCCTGCGTGTCATAGGTAGAGAAGGGCTGCATTCGGAGAGTCATGTCAGATGGAGGACCGGGAGTAAAACCGAGGTCGCCGTGGTCCGCAGCAGGTGTGGGCACGAAAAGATCCCTCCCTGCTCAACAATGGGCCGCTGCAGTGTCGAGCAGTTGAGGCCGCTTAATTTTGTAGCCCTGTCACCGGGTAATGGGTCTTGCTTCATAGGGAGTGAGGCGAACTAATGTCTCGGAGTGGGACGTACACACGTACAATAATTGACAATGTCACTGCAATCTTGTAGGTTATAGAGAGCAGTCTAATTATGTATAACTAAGTGCTGAGTGGTCAATGCACTGATTCAGATCGTGTGGTCGTTACGATTCTGGTAGAGTACATACTGAATGTAGGTAGCGTGAAGTGAGATCGGAATATCTATTCATTATTCGACTATTACAGGACTACTTTCTAACTATTTGTTTTCAAATATTCGTCAACGTCATAGTGAATGTAGTTACTAGATTCTCATCGAGAGTATTACTGCATGTCATAGTTTCAGCTCTAATGAATTATTAAACATATTCATAATTGTTTGGTGAAGGTTTTAAAAAATGTAGTCTTGTGTACAATGTACATCATGTGTTGATGTAGATTTAGGTGATGGGGTCCAAGTGATCACTGGTCAGTCAATTCAGATGATGTAACGCTTTGTAACTTTGAGGCATCAAGGATGTAGGCGTATTGTGGAGTATTGGCGATGTTGGCAGAAAATTTACGAGGCCTGTGGTTTTAACTTGCGGCACAACAGACTGGCATTCGTATTATGGAGTTGGCTATGTGCTGTACAATAGCTACAAAGATGTATTTAACATTTGAGCTACAAATAAAATCATTGTATGGAACAACTATATCGGTAGCTCGTTTAGACTCTGTCCATTTCTTGCTGAATCAGCAATTTTGTGTGTGTTAATATATGAACTGGTTCATAGTGGTTAGAAATATGTCTCTGCAATGAATGTTGTAACCTTTGATCTCTTTGATTTATGTATGTCGAAGGTCAATGATTATGTCATATAATTTTTAATGTATAATCGCAATACAAGTGAGGTATCGTACAAAAGGGTCTTTTAAAATTTTGGGGGTGGGCGGTGTATTGATATGCCGCTCAACTCGGTAAAATGAATGATTTATTCGTATGTATGTTTGGGTTGTGTTTATTATATTCTCCTAAGAGCCTTTTGTAACTAGAGGGAAAAAAATCATACTTAACAGCAGTTTATTTTTACAAATGGTGAATGTAGAAAATGATCTTTTGCATTTTTTGTTAAATTGTGCCAAAAACTGTTGAAAAAAATTGCTTTATGTCTACGTGTGCAACATCATAGTCATGGTGAATTGCAATTATAAGTCAAGTAATTTGATATATAGAGTAACTTCATTATTTAAATAAAAAATGTGATTTTTATGTTTTAAGTATTAGATCAAGAATATCTAAATTGCACTATACATGCCATTGCTTCCGTTTTGTTTTATGGGCTGGGGTACCTGCCTGGTCTTCTGGACATGTTATTCATCAGAAATAAATGATAGAATTGTTTCAATTTTTGTGTTATTTGACGTCCTTTAGATTAGTGATACGGTTAAAAAAGATTAATTGTAAAACTGTGAGATAAACCAATTAATTTTGTGAGTAGGACTTCTACCCTTAAATGATAAGGATTTACTTCAACTCTGGGAATCCTACTTATATCCAAGCAATTTCACAAAAGATGAAATTCTTAAATCACTTTCCGTTTACTAAATACTTTCAAATATTCCAAAGAATCAGGAATCAATTTGAAGTACATACCCTTTATTGGATTCCGAAAATTGCATAAAAACCTTAAAAAAAGATATACATCGCTGGTTCGAGGTAAAGTGCTGCTACCAAGGCCTCTTTCTTTGCTCTTAACTAAACTACTTACAGCTATTAAAGAGTCTCTTCAGAGATCTGGTTCCACACTTTTCCAGAAGTGGTTGTCAATCAGATGTGGATTCTTTAAAAGTTCTAAAGACTTGTCAGATAACCTAAATACGAGAAGTGTTTCTAAAGAATAGGCATTGCAGCAAAACGTACGGCATTTCTCCACAGCTTTATACCGCACGATTGCCACACGATAAACTGTAAATTAGGCTCTTCAGATATAGATAATTGGCTTTTTAAACAAAAACTGGACCCGAAAGTACGAATTTCTAGGCCGTGGGAAACAATGACACATATTTTGTTTAAAAAACTACTCTGATTGGCCTACACAAGACTTGAAGTCGATATTAAGAACATGCTTGGGTTTCTTATAGATAATCATTTATGTAGTCTTTGGAGACCAGGTCTTCCACAATCCGTTGGTATTCCTAATGGGCCATTGAATTGTGCCCCCTTATTTGGCAGACTATTTTAATATTCATATGAAGCAGAATTTGGTACAAAACTGTTCGAGATAAAAAAAAAACTTTGCCGTGTCCTTCCACCTTACATATGGGGGGTTCTTTTAATGTAGAATCGAAGAAAAGGATTTTGTGTTATCAATAACAATGCATCGATTTTCACAATTATGTCCATTTGATATATCCGAAGAACTCGATATAAAGGACACCCAGAATCTGACAGATATGCTTATCTTATTTGGATATTTTACTCAACATTGATCTAATGGCAGACTGAACAACTTACACTATATGATAAGCGTGATGACTTTAGACTTTGGGCATCGTCACTTCCCCTTTCTATGTAGTAAGTATACCATATCACCTGCTTATGGTGTGTATATCTCGCAGTTGATCGGATACGCCAAGAGCATGCTATGCGTATGGGCGGATTTTTTAAAGGCGAGGCCAACTACTAACAAAAAAGTTGAAGTTTTGCAGGGTTTTATAAGCGAACTCTCGTTTAAGTCATCATTCGCAACAATTTAGCGGTCGCTATACATGACCTTGTTTGGCGATTTACAAAGGTATCACTAAGTCAATAAATGTTGAAGCTGATTTGTTTAACTATTTGTTTAGACGTCATTTTCCTTACTAGATTTGACTACGGGTAATCCGTTTACTTTGGATTTCGACTACGGGCTCACGGCGGGTGTGACCGGTCAGCAGAGGATGCTTACTCCTCCATGGCAACCTGATCCTGGCCTTCGCTTTGTCGGAGGTCGTGTTGCCCAACTACTCGATTTTGTATCATGTTTTTGGATTGTGATTGCGTTTAACACGATGTTACTTCACGCTATTTGTATATAAATATTTTGTCCCCTTTCATCCCTCCTTCTGAAAGTTCATCGTTATTCATCACTCTCACTGCCTATCCTGATAAGGTTCTATTGTCATTCGTCACCCTAACCCCTCTTCTGAAGTTCTATTGTTATTCGTCACCCCTCGGTCTGACGGTTATTCCGTCACTTTACCCTCATTCTGACGTTTAGATCGGTCATTCGTCACCCTTACCCCTCATCTGCACGTTCTATCGTCTTTCGCTCACCCTAACCCCCTCCGTTCTGAAAGACGGTCTAGGATTCGGTTTCGTCACCCTTGGTCTGACGTTATTCGTGCCGACCTCAGTGCCTTTGTTCTGAAGTTCTATCGTTAGTTCGTGGGCCACTCCCGTCTGACGTTTTATCGTCATTCGTCACCCCTCGGTCTGCATTATTTGGTCAATCCTTACCGCCTCGCGTTCTGATTTTCTATCGTTTTAGTCACCCCGTGCCGTCTGACGTTATGGCGTCATCCTACGTCTGGACTGTTATTGCGTGCACTCCTCAGTCTGACGTTTAGATATCGTGCATCGTCACCCCGGTGCGTCTGGGACGGTTATTCGTCACCCGTCGAAGCCTCTTTGTTCTGAAGTTCTAATAGTTTTCGTCACTCCTCAGTCTGACGTTCTATCGTCATTTCGTGGTCGCACCCCTCGGTCTGACGTTCTATCGTTTATTCCATTCAAGCCCTAATTTGTTTAGAGCTGTTCTAATGGAATTTTATCGTATCAAAACAGATCAATTTCTCAAATATTTCCCAAATGGCATTTTTATGCTAACGATTCGATAGGGGACTGCAATGGTCATGTATCGCGCGACGATTTAAGGCATATTGATCTGTGTTTTTTTACCCGTGTATGAATAGGAAGCGCTGTTGCTTCTCTCTTTCACAAATTATTGCATGTCTTTCATTCAAATAACCTCGGACTAATTTGTATATTACAACAGTTCTATAAAGACTGTTTCTGGAAGTGACCATTAATCACTGTAATCACACAACAATGGGTCAAAAAGTTTAGACAAGACAGTGGTCTTATATTTTACTGACGGAGTGGCCATCTATATACCTCGCAAATGAAGCGCATCTAGAGATGACACCTTTGTGTCCAGGATTTATTTTTGTTCTCCCATATTCAAGGCTGTTCAATAACAAAATAACAGCCATGAGCATCGTATGTGTTCCGAAAGGTTTCATGTCCCTTTTATACTAGTTTCTGTCAGTGAAGTGTAGTACTGCTGCGGATTGGAACAATATCAATAGCTTATTGAACGTTTATACGACATTGAATGCACCGAGAACGGTGGCTAGACTGCAGATTGCCTTGCATTGACGAGAATACCTCAGGATTAATGCATTATACGCAGGTGACCGTGACTTGTTTGAACACGGGTGCATTGTTTAAATTGCTCTGTCATTTCAAAACTTTGGAAATATCTTAGCATGGTGTCCTAGGAATGCCAAGGTCTTAAGCTACGAGGTTCTCAACGGACAAGAGGCCTTATGTTCCTCATTTCTTCATCGATTTCTCCGTTCCGCTTTTTTTCTTCAAGTAGCAAAATGCAATCATTTTTAGTTCACATACAATCCAAGGGATGGTCCGCTTGACTCGTTGCGGTCTTGGGGGCAGTCCTCTTGGATCCTACGTTCACGTTTGACGTTTGCTAGCTGTCAATTCATACAGCCAACAACATGTACTGTTACGTAGGTGATACATGTCACGGTGATCGATGCGCCCCCTGTCCGCAGACCCGTAGGTGACCACGGTGGTGAACCCGTTCCGGCAATAGAAACGAAGTCTTGCGGGATATTAATTCAACACTTGCGCCCAATCGTTCGGTGCGTCGTACACATTAACGGAATGAACGATAGATTTATTGTGCCCTAATGTCAATAGACATTGTATGACTATACGATGTTGATTTGGGGTGGTAAAAACGTGGGGACAGGAAATTTCAGGATCCAGTGATGCTCATTTAATCTCTTTAGCTGTGTGTATAAGAAATTTCTCAAAAAGGTTATTTACTAGGTGCCAGATACATCGAAGGCAAAATTGCTTGATTAAGAAATATACAAAACAAGAAATAAGACCGTAAATTGATCCTTAGACGCTGCGAGGCGTACATTAGGTGGGGGTCTAGGGTCCGCTTAGGCTCGGCGAAGTTTTTGTGTAATGTGTACAATGATCTAGGGCGTGGTGCGAGACCTTCGTAGGGGGCAATTCTTCTACAACTATCTGCGTCAATTCAAGTATTTTTGTTTCACAAAGCAAAGGATCATGTAAACGTGTTATTATAATGCTCTTAGTCCTTTCAGTTCAAAATACGTGTATCACACCCTCTGTTGTTTCTTCTTGTCTCTTCTTTTTTTTTTTTTTTTTTTTGGTTTTTTTTTTTTGGATAAGGAGCAAACAGGATTTGTCATGACTCCTGTGATTGGATGGATAGTGGGGAATCAAAAGGAAATCTTTCCCTGAAACGAAACTGAGAGGCCTAGTGAAGGACACTAGACCTGTTTTTTACGAACAGAGAGTTTAAGGTGGCTATAACACTAGATTTCATTTCATGTGTAATTCGTTTGTTATGAAGCCACTTCTTCAATGAAGCATATTTCACCATCGACAAAGTAATGCATGGCTCTTTAATTATTTTTTGTTGTATTTTGTGACCTTTTTCTTTTATGCTTTTGAAAAATCGCAAGTTTTCAAATTTGGCCAATCTTTGATTTCATTTCTTTTTAAAATATATTCCCTCGACATATTTCTTTTAAAACCATTTTATCCACAGTATTCAAAAGATATTAAAAATATACATCTTCAATTTTTCATAATATTTTTTATTTAAAAAGACGAGAGCATAGATCTATCTGAGTCGTTTAGGCTGTTTATTAGATAGGTTTATATCATTCATGTAAATCGTGGACTCTGGAATCTCGTTACCATGTATTTGCAAACAGGAAACACCTTTTCATCATTCGGTAAAAATGAGAAAATAATGTGTAAAAAGATTCGCCAGTTTGTATCAACCCGCTTGTCGGGGTTGTGAAATCATACCTTTGGCTTTAACCGGTTTAATAGGAGATGTTTAATGACGCAATAATAAACAATGTTGGGGGGAGTAATGAGGGGCTTTTTGAACACAAGTGCATCATAGCAATCTGCAGTTTAGGGCTAATATCAAGTCGCAACATTCTCCTGATCTTACGTCTTTCAACATCGAATGTAATTCAATTTTCCCGATGACCATGGCGCGCCCCGATAGTTAGAGTTCCGGACGAATTTCTCCAAATTGGTTCCATGAATAGGTCAATACCCGCGTGACCTGAGCTTACTCGGGCGACGTCTAATCCAAGTTTTCGGTCTCCTAAAAGGAAGAAGATGCGGCTGACAGCAGCAGTAACACGTTTATTACAGCTTTAATACCGTTAATGCTTTTTGGGTGAAAAATGATTGAGGCAAAATCATTATGCGGATTGACAAGTATTTCTAAAAGTTGATTGAGGTAATGCACTCTGTGGGATTTGTGAGGTGAGGCCTGCAATAAGGCCTTGTTTGTTTGGTATTCTGAAAAGGTATTGAAGCACGACCCATGTGCAGGACTATGTCACTCGGTTGAGCCATGTAACCAGAAATACATCATCAGAAAATTGTTTGCCACTTGTCCGATATAATATACAGAGGATATATTAAGGCCCGGTCACACCCGCCCTGAACTTTGTTGGAGGAGCGTTCTTCTACGGCCGAATTTAGACACACCTGTCATGCGGGCCAAAATGTGTAAAAAAAAAATCAAAAAACAACGACGTTGCCTTAGCGATGCAACTGGCTGAATCGGCGTTGTTTTAGCGTTGGTTTTACGGTAGAAAGCGTTCGGTTGACGATGACACAAGCGTTGTAGAGCGGCTTCCGCGACACTTCGCATACCCAACGCCAACAAAGGTTCATCTGGTGGCACCGCAATGTATCGCTGCTTTCAAACGCCCGAACACCGGTTCCAGCTATCCGTGTCCGCTTCGTATCAATGGCTTACAACCGCTCCACAAAAATTGTGGCAATCGTTTTTAAATCAACTTTTAATCACCGCCCAGGCAAAGCTGGCAAAGAAGCCGGTGGTCCAGCGTTCATCAATGATTTCTGCGTTGGCCTATGCGACCCAAGGTTCCACGAACTTGCGTTTAGGTGGTGCCAAACTTTGACTGGCGTTGGTTGGAGCGTGGTGAAAACTTGCCGGAGCGGGAAAATTGCTCGCTCGCCTCACCGCTCGCCAGTATTTGTGCAGGCTCAAAAACTTTCGGACGGTAGGAGACTATCAGCGGTGGCCGAGCGTGTACGGCGGTTTGCCTTAACGGGGACCAACTTCTGTTAAAGCAGTAAGACGGTGACGAGCGGGGATGATTTTTTCTTTCAATCAGCCTGGCTTCCAGGAACGCTATCCAACAAAGTTTCGGGCGGGTGATGCCAGGCGTTCAGCTTTAGCCCGCTGCGTTTTTATTTCCGCATGCAGCTATCGTGCCTCGATGTTCTGAATGGCGAATATAAGCTGGATCGAGAAAACGGTTTTGTCTACTTCCTTTTTTACCATGTGTCTGGGCGAATTAAACAACCGTCCACAAGTGTCAGCGAAATATATCGGAGCGAAGGAATAAACGTTTTACAGTACTTGAAACTGTATTTTGGTAATCGGGACCAGTTTTGAAAAAGTGAAGATAAGCGAACAGTTAGATCAATCTCATAAAGTCCTATATATCGGGAATACAAATTAAGAGATGGGGACCCGGACCCTCGATACAACCAGAGATGGTATCAGGTGGGCCGCAGGAGGAGTAAGCATCCCCTGTCAACCGGCCTACACCCGTCATGCAGCCCTTTATCTTGATTGGGTAAACGGAACATCCTTAGTCAAAAATCAGTGTTTGGGAGGAAGCGACCTTATGAATTGGTAAGAAAACACGTCAGACAGCATTTGACCATGGGCAGTTGGTATTGGCAAACTAGATAGCGACATAGAATTTGCGAAATGTTGATACATTTTAAACGTGACTGGTTTCAAACCCATGCAAGTAATTTGTTGTGTCGAGTAGACCTGTCTTGAGATTAAAAGACTTATCATGACGCAGAACAGGGGAGCTCTTTTCATATTCGAAGTCGGTTGAGAGAAATGAACGGCCATACATGCAGGTGTGATGGAATGTTGCTACAATAAATGTTGGTAAGACGCATGGAGAAGCCTGAAATGCATGCTCGTTTGCTTATGAAGTTGGGGTTGGTTAGTTTGCCGTTAAAAGTAACACATGCCACATGGGTATTCTTATATTTCTGGCTTAACTTAAGTTGTATGATAAAACCCGGAGCACAGATTAACGTAAAAGTAGCATTACTAAATGTATAAAGTGACACCATATATTCCAAATCAGTTATACATTCACATAAACATAATCTGGATTTGGTTTATAAAGGGAGAGGAATCAGGTGCTTTAATGTCTAAATCCTCCTCGCACGGTTGGATGGAGATTTCAGGTTGGTGCCGATTTAGCCGCAGTGACAGGAGAAACTCAAACGCGTGAAAGGGGCACATGCAAAAAGCTTACTTTGTAAATTTTAGGGTTCACATGATTTATAACTAGCGAGCCTTATATGAAATAACCCTATCTTACCTGATTTCAGAACCGAAGCAAAAACCTGTAATCCTGACGTGTTTTGGCAATTCTGGAAGTCGTAGCTAAAGGGTGACTATTAAAAAAAACTCGATATAGCATGTAGTATATTTGTTAATGCTGGTGCAGCAAATTTTAAGGAAAACAAATTGTAAACAGTTTGTTTTTCATTACTGGGCTCCGGTGTTTAGGAGTTTCTTGACAAAATTAATCTGACTGGTCCTTGGTCCCTGTTTCATTGACGTCTGCTCATGAAGTGATAAATCTTCTTTCTCGGTAAATCGGGAATAGATACTGCCTTCCATTCACATGCCTTTCCATACAGTACTGCGAAAAGTGGGGTATAGCATCTAGATGTAGACCTTAAGAAATTTCCTAGAGGCTTTTGGTCAATTTGAAACATTGAAGAGTGGATTCCAATTATTAGCATTAAAAACAGTACAGTGATCGCCGCTTATATTAAAGTCGTTTATATTAAATTATCTGCCTATACTTAAAGTAAAAAGAAATTCCGTAGTGACGTTACCTATGTTAACTGTTTTTTAAAGCATACCGAGTCAGATTGGACGATGGGCAATGGGTTACCGTCACGATATACTGAATTTCAAATTGGCACAAAACCCTTACAGAACAAAAAACATTGATGAGATCCAGAAAAAACAAAAACATTCTAGAGGTTCGCGAGAAGAACGGTGTACTAAGGGCCCTATCTCGGTGCTCCTGTGAAAAGTAAGGAGAAACTTTGACGGCGTTGTGGCGCAGAAATGGGTTAAATTAGATAGTTTGGGAATATACAGAAAATGTGTAAAGAAATTCTATTGAACTTTAAATTTAAAAACAAAACTTCTCAAATCAAACACCAAAACGTATGAACTTTTCACATCGAGGCTTTGCAAATTATTCCTGCACGAACTAAAAAAAAAGGAGGATATACGTTTGTTTCTTACATTAAGTACGCAGTTCGCTTCTTCAACAAGAAACGAAGATGGAATTACTTCATCAATCTAAATGAACAGTCATCTCGCTTAGATAAAACGTTGTTAATACTAAGCGCACAAGTACTCTTTAAAAATTGATAAACTAACAACTGCAATCTTATGAAAACGTTTCAGGCTTCTCCGTCACGCTTCCCATTATTATGTCCAGCATATTGCATCGTCACTGTCATATGATGTGTATGTCTCTTTTAACTTATTCTGATAGCGCCAAGAGGCTTTGTTTTGCGTATGAATCAGTTTTTGGGGAATCGGAGATAGGCTACTGTACAAACAAGTCTGGGTTGTTGTGCAGGGTGGTTTCAAACAGTCACGGTTTTAAAGCGACAGTTCGGCAGATTCTATGACGTCCTATATTACGCGGAGACGACTTAGTTTGCCGAGTATGGCCACTGTGTCATTGGGTCAGAATGCTGTCGAATGTGTTCCAATGACGAATTGTTAAGGCCGGGTTTTTTTTTTTTATGACATTTTGTTTTACAATACGCGATTACTGCGGTACCTGATCAACGACATTGGTATAGCGGGGCGGGTGTGAACGGTTGACGAGGGGACGTGGCTTGCTCCTCCTCTGTCCATGAATACCAACTCTGGGTATACCTCAGGGGTCCGCAATTTGCTCTGTAGTAGGTTCTCTGTAAGTTTTTACTGTGAGCTCTGTAACAAGTTCTGAGATTGAGTGAACGTGTTTCTTATCGTCCACCTATTCATCAGAAAGATGCTGGAATTTCTCATGCGACGGGCAATTTTAACGGCTCCTTGTGGGTGGCGATCAAGTCCTTCCAACAGTCAGACTGGAAAGTTCTCGTGAACGGAGAACTGTGCTGTTTTATTAAGCCAGACGTTATTGTGATATTCTTATTAGGCAGAATTCATGTCAAAAGGTTCTACGTGAGAAGAAAATATCTTGATTGATGTGGCTAAATTAAGTTCGGAGCATGGTAAGCATACATGTATATTGACAGCATTTTATCAATTCCAATAATGTTAATGGATTTGCATTCATATGCCGATTCAATATGATTAGTCAGTGATCGATATAAAAGACACCGGTAAATCGTCTATAATCACAGTTGTAAGCAGAGGCCACCATAGGGCAGTCTGCACTATATAAGTCTTATCCTGAAAGTCAGTTCGATAGTCCTGCTTCTAGGTACGAACCTTTTATTGAATAAAGATTTAAGTAACAATGTTATTTATAACAAGCGGGGTTGACTTCACTGTCTCAGTGTCAGCTTTCTGTTTTTGGTGTAGCAACGCTTCGCCATCATGGATGTGTCTGTCTGTAATTGATTTCGA
>CAJDSM010030935.1:26304-36847 GCA_903981925.1 Ostrea lurida
CTGAGGAGTGACGAATAACTATAGAACTTCAGAACAAAGAGGCTTCGACGGGTGACGAATAACGTCAGACCGAGGAGTGACGAATAACGTCAGACGGAGGGGTGACGAATAACGATAGAAATTCAGAACGAGGGGTAAGGATGACAAATAATGTCAGACCGAGGGGTGACGAATGACGATAAAACGTCAGACTGAGGAGTGACGAATAACGATAGAACTTCAGAACAAAGGATGAGGGTGACGAATAACGTCAGACCGAAGGGTGACGAAAGACGATCTAGAACTTCAGAACGAGGGGTTAGGGTGACGAAAGACGATAGAACGTCAGAATGAGGGGTAAGGGTGACGAATGACGATAGAACGTCAGAATGAGGGGTAAAGGTGACGAATAACGTCAGACCGAGGGGTGACGAATAACAATAGAACTTCAGAATGAGGGGTTAGGGTGACGAATGACAATAGAACCTTATCAGGAGGAGTGAGAGTGATGAATAACGACTGAACTTCAGAAGGAGGGATGAAGGGGACAAATATTATATATACAAATAGGTGAAGGTAACATCGTTAAACGCAATCACAATCCAAAAAACAATACAAAATCGAGTGTGGGAACACGACCTCCGACAAAGCGAACAGGATCAGGTGCCATGGAGAGTAAGCATCCTCTGCTGACCGGCACACCCGCTGAGCCCGTAGTCGAAATAAAGTAAACGGATTACCCGTAGTAATCTAGTAAGAAAATGACAGTTAACAAATAGTATAAACAAATCATCAACATATGACTTAGTGATACTTTGTAATCGCAAACAAGGTCATTATAGCGACCGTAGAATTTGCGAAATGATGACTTAAACAGATTCGTTATAACCCTGCAACTTCAACTTTTTGTTAGTAGTTGGCCTCGCTTAAAAATCCGCATACGCATAGCATGCTCTTGCGTATCGAATCAACTGCGAGATATACACACCATAACAGGTGATAGTATATTACTACATAGAAAGGGAAAGTTGACGATTGCAAGTTAAAGTCATCACGCTTATTCATAGTGTATGTCAGCTGCCATTAGAGTCAATGTTGAGTAAAATATCCAAATATGAAGCAATCTGTCACGATGTCTGGTGTCCTTTTATCGAGTTCTTCGGGATATATCAAAGACATAATTGTGAAAATCTAGATTGTTATTGATAAACACCATCATCTTATATACCTATGTAAGTGAAGACACGGCAAGTTTTTTGTTTTATCCCGTAACAGTTTTGTACAAATTCGCTTCATATAATATAAAATAAGTCTGCCAATAAGGGGGCAACAATTAGTGCCCATAGGAATACCAACGGATTGTTGGAAACCTGGTCTCCAAAACACATAATATTATCTATAAAAACCCAAGCATGTTTCTTAATATCGACTTCAGATCTTGTGTGGGCAATCAGAGTGTTTTTTAAACAAAATATGTGTCTTGTTTCCCAACGGCTAGAAATTCGTATTTTCGGGTCCATTTTTGTTTAAAAAGCATATCTATAATCTGAAAAGAGCCTAATTTTAATTTATCGTGTGGAATCGTGGTATAAAGTGTGGAGAAATCGTACGTTTTGTGCAATCTATTTTAGAAAATTCTCGTGATTTTATACTAAAACTCTTTAGAATTTTTAAGAATCCACATCTGATTGACACCACTTTCTGGAATAAGTAGTGGAACAGTATCTCTGAAGAGACTCTTTAATAGCTGTTTAGTAGTTTAGTTAAGAGAACAAGAAGAGCTTGGTAGAGCACTTACTCGAACCAGCGATGTATATCTTTTTGTAAGGGTTTTATGCAATTTTCGGAATCCAATAAAGGTATGGTACTTCAAATTGATCCTGATTCTTTGGAATATTGAAAGTATTTAAAACGGAAAGGTGATTTGAAATTCATCTTTTGTGAAATTGCTTGGAGTATAAGTAGGATTCCCAGATGTTGAAGTAATCTTATTCATTTAAGGTAGAATCCCTACCACAAAATTAATTGGTTTATCTCACAGTTTTACAATTAATTTTAACTATCACTATCTAAAGGAGTCAAATAACACAAAAATTGCAAAATTTATCATTTATTTTTCTAATAACATGTCAGAAGACAGAGGTACCCCCAGCCCCTAAAAAAAACGAAGCAAGGCTTGTATAGTGCAATAGATATTTTGATCTAATACTAACTAAAATCACATTTTTATTTAAATAATTTACTAATACAAAGTTACATTGATTTATAATTGAATTCACATGACTATGATGTTGCACACGTAGATAAAGCAATTTTTTCAACATTTTTGGCAAATTTAACAAAAAAATCAAAGATCATTTTCTACATTTACCCATTTGTTAAAAATAATGAACTGTTAGTATGATTTTTTTCCCTCTAGTTATCAAAATGGCTCTTAGGAGGATATAATAAACACAAAACATACATAGATAATCATTCATTTTACCGAACGTAGGATATCAGATACACCCCCACCCCCAAATTTTAAAGACCCTTTTGTACTAACCTCACTTGTATTGGATATACATAAAAATTATATGACATAATCATTTGATTGAACATAAATCAAAGATAAAAGGTAAACATTCATTCAGAGACATATTTTACCAATATGAACAGTTAATCATTAACAACACAATTGCTATTCAGCAAAAATGGCACAGAGTCTAACGAGCTACGATATATATTTCAATACAATGATTTTATTTGTGCTCAAATGTTAAATACATCTTTGAGCTTATGTACACACATAGCCAACTCCATAATACGAATGCCAGTCTGTTGTGCGCAATAACACAGGCTCGAAATTTTCTGCCACACATCGCAACTCCACAACGCCTACATCTTGAGCCTCAAAGTTACAAAGCGTTACATCATCTTGACTGACCAGTGTCAACTTGGGGACCCATCACCTAAATGATACATAAACATGATGTACATTGTACACAAGATATTTTTAAAACCTTCCAAAACAATTATGAATAGCTTTAAAATAATTCAATTAGAGCTGAAACTATGACATGCAGTAATATTTCATGAGAAAATACTCACATTCATATGACGTTGACGAATATTTGAAAACAAATAGTTAGAAAGTAGCCTGATATTCGAATAATGGAATTTGTATTAGTTTCAGCCTCAATCAGTATTACCACAGATCGACGAACAGATCTGAATCAATGCATACCATCAGACAAATATATGACTGCTATACTAAGATTGATGATTGATTATTTCGTTTTACGTCCCACTCGAGAATATTCACTCCTATGAAGAAGACACCCATTACGGTGAAGGCTACAAAATTAGGCCTATGCTGACACTCAGGCATTTGAGCAGGGAGGGATCTTTTTCGTGCCACACCTGCTGTGACCACGGGACCTCGGTTTTTCCGTTCTATTTGAATGACCTCCGCCATTCAGTCTCTCTTATGACACAAGGATGCTGGGGACCTATTCTACCCCCATGGCGTATACTAAGAATACTTAGCAGAGATTGAGAAGAAAGCTAAAGTGCTCTTCAGTTTTACAACCCTGTTTGGAACAATGACTAATAATAACTAATGCGGTCACCACACAACCTGACTATGGGTCATAATGAATGATAAGTAAATATTATGATGGAATGTTATTATTTGTCAATGATCTGTAATGACAAACAATGCTAACTTTTGATTTGATTAAAAATGGCACCCACAAAACTCCACTTGTTAATAAAACAAAAAAAAACATCTCACACTTGCAATTCAGATAGGCTAAGATACCATATACCTGTGACAACAATTACACAAAGCAATAATTACTACACAACCGACTGGTGCAGCCCTCTTGTGTTATCTCAGTCACTAGAGCGTAAAATATCACCCAGGAATTTTCACACTCAAGGTTAATTGATATCAGGACTTCTGGGATAACTTTACTGATTAGTATCATTTCTACAGGAGTCCAAGACGCGTTCGCCGGGACTCGTCATCAGACACCTTGCGTCACAAATTACATTGTACCATCAACATGATTAATAAAAAAATTCTATAGTTTTAAATAAATGGACTTTCATCGTTCGACGAATAATTGCTGAAAAAGTATATCCGTATTTGCAAAAAGTAAACAGGATGAGTCGGAAAACTTCATAATTGACTTACCAATAGAATGATCTATGTCTAGTGCAGAGGTGAACATCTAGTAACAACTCTTTGCTGCCGCCCTTTTGTAACGCATTTATCTGCTTCAGCCGTGATTTTTTGAAATATTTCCTTCATGCTCATACGCACGTTGTTTGTTGTGCTTCACATACTTCACCGGTTTATTCTCTCGCAAGTAAAAGTTACACCAATAACGTTAGAATCCGGTTTCCGTTTGGCGCTGAGTCCCGCTACTTAAAAGACGATTATAGTAGTACTTTTACAACAAACAAAGACAATGTTGTTACTTGTTATATATATTAATGATATAACGGTCAGACCGAGGGGTGAAAGGCGATAGAACTTCAGAATGAGGGTTGATCGAGGGTGACGAATAACGATACAAGTCAAACCGAGGGGTGACGAATGAATACAGGACTTCAGAACGAGGAATGAGAGTGACGAATAACGATATAAATCAGACCGAGGGGTGACGAAAGACGATAGAACTTCAGAACGAGGGGTTACGAAAAACAATTGTATTTTTATTAGAACAATTAAGGGGTGGGGTGACGAATAACGATTCAAGTCAGACCGTGGCGTGACGAATTACTAAATAAAACTTCAGAACGAGGGATGAGAGTGACGAATAACAACATGTCAGACTGAGGGGGGACAAATGACGATAGAACGTCAGACCGAGGGATTATGAATGACGATAGAACGTTAGAGCGATGAATGACGATAGAACGTTAGAACGAGGGGTGACGAATTTTGATAGCGCGTCAGAATGAGAGTTGACGATGGAACGCCAGAGTGAGAGTTGACGAATGACAGTAGAACATCAGAGCGAGGGATTATGATTTATGAATGACGATAGAACGTCAGGCCGAGGGTTTACGAATGACGATATCTAGAACGTTAGACAGAGGGTTGACGAATGACGATAGAACGTCAGAGCGAGGGGTTATGAATGACGATAGAACGTCAGGCTGAGGGGTTATGGATGACGATAGAAAGTCAGAGCGAGGGGTTATGAATGACGATAGAACGCCAGAGCGAGGGATTATATATATGAATGACGATAAAACGTCAGAGCGAGAGGTTATAAATAACGATAGAACATCAGGTCAAGAGGTTATGAATAACGATAGAACTTCAGAACGAGGGTGACGAATGACAATGCAACGTAAGAGCGAGGAGTGACGAATGACTATATAGAACGCCAGAGCGCAATCGAAACTCCGAGAATGTCTCGCGCACTCGACATAGATGTCCATGTCCATGTCGAGTGCGCGAGACATTCTCGGAGTTCCGAATGCGTCAGAGCGAGGGGTGACGAATGACGATAGAACGTCAGAGCGAGGGGTGACGAATGAAGATAGAATGGATTTTGAAAGACCATAGAACATCAGATCGAAGGTATAAGACAAAAGGTGCAAAATGTTTAAATCTTTATAGTAAGAACCACAATAATCCAGTACGTAAATTGAACAGGGAATAATAGTCAACTGTAAACAAGCAGCAGGGAATTATATAGATCAACTGTAAACAAGCACAGGGAAACCAATAGTCAAACTCGTAAAAACAAGCAGCGGTAATACTGATAGTGGCAATCTGGATAGAGTTCATAAGATCACGTCGAGACTCGTTCGATGTTGGAGCGACTCTAAAACACGTGTGTACAAATATACTTTATTGTACGAATAAATAGGCATATGTACGAACCCGTATATCAAAATGAAACATATGTTACATCCCTTTCATTCAGAAAGATTAATCAGAACATATCAAGATCAAATTAACACATTTACATAAACATTGATGAATATGATAAAGTTTGTTTTTCTACGTGCTAGAACATTCAATTACTGAATTAGGACCGGCGGAGTAATTCTAAAATCTAGATAAAAAACAAACATATATTGCAAATAAAGTTCAAATAATTACACCTCCACTGAAATATAAAACATATTTAACAAAACACGGTTTTATGGTGAATTCTCACATCAACATCGAGGATTATCCACAACACAGCGCACGCGGCAGTGTATCTATTAGGTCAGTACGCGACATTGGGTTTTTCCTCTACGACGCGACCCTACAGAGACTCAAACACAGGCTATCTTAGGTGACGTTGTTTGAACTAGGTTAGTTAGTTCTTTGGAGAACTGTTTTGTTAATGTGTCCAGGTGGTTCGACTGCGTAATCTACTTCCGATCAACTTCTCGATCCGGGTCAGTAAATGAGTCACAAGCTCTGGTTATCATTTATGGTTCAGATGCCTCTACGGCACCTGTTTTTGTTCGTAACTAAGGTGTTTGCCTATTACGTATAGCTCTGAGTCTTGCATGGCCTGTTGTTAAACTCACGATGGTAGGATCTTGGTTGGCTTCTGAAGTTGATCGACTACTGCTCGCAGGTTTCCAATCTTGGGTTTGAGTTTTCAGGCGGGTGCGACTCTTATACAGAACCAGGTTCAGTCGGCATAATTATTTGTTGCTACAACGGACGTGGTAGCGAGAAATATCGTATTTATGACAACAAAGAACTTCGATGTCTCTTTGTTATACTCCGTCCTTCTTAATAAGAAAACTTGTCCTGCTTTCTTGTCGTTGTAATGTTCCCTAGTCATTTGTTGGTTTTTATAACAGCTGTTGGTCCTCTATGTTTTCTGTTTTTTAAGCCACGAATTTGTTCGGGGTTGGTAAGGGGGGTTTGATTCCCTCGGCTGCTCCCGCCCGAAAGTAGGCACGGATATGTAGGAGTTGTGTGCTGGATGAACAAGTAAATGACCGTACTCACGGTGTTGTGCGGAGTAGAGTTCATAAAGCTGAGATGTCTGTCATGCTTGACCTCTTACCTGCCATTAGTTTCTTTAACTGTCCTTGTATTTGCTCTCCTTCAAAGCTTCTTCCGTTGAAACTTTGCGTAAATGGCGGTGACATGGAAGTGCGTGTAGTTGTAGTATACCAGTAAGTTGGTTCACAAAATAAACCGAAATATCTTATTAAAGCGATAACGATGAATATTAAAATGAGAGGTCCATTGGTGCGAGAAAATGCGGCGCAGTATTTTCAATTGTAGGGATTCACTTGTTACCCATTGAGAATGGACCATTGACAAAAACTTAAAGATGTCTTAAGATTTCTCATTGGCGTTGACCGAACCTGCTGAAATTGTATTGTCGATTTCATATTGATGCGTACAAAAGTATCTGGAATGGAGTAGTTAGCCTACTATCATAAGGTACTATTCTTGCACTGATTCAAAAGTGACAAGTTCACATCCGACTTCCACCAAAGGAATTCTCATGGAGTTATATGTTATCATTCTCCATAAGAATATGTGCGTTAGGAAAGTTTAGAAATTCATAATCGGCCCATGCGTGCTATTCCTGAACGGTCGGAAAAAGCTGGGATCATTCTGGGAGATGTCTAAAATTGAAATTAACTGCGTTCTTCTTTTGAATGTGACCTGATTTAGATATTGTTTAGAAATAAAGTTTTATTTATTTATTAATAGTTACTTATTTTATAAACAACGGTCCTAGCCAATTTCACAGCTTAGACGTAACTCTCGAAGAAAATATTTAATTCTTAAAAGGGGACAGATGCAGCGGCTATGATCACAGGGCGAATATAAAATATTTTCCTCTGTAAATGCTTTTTAATGTTCTTTATATAAGAAATGATAGATTCGACTATGTGTATTATAGTGATATGTTGCGAACATAGCAAGTCCATATGTGATCCGTGTCAGAACGTCCATACCATATCCGAGTAACTCACAGTGAGGTCAGAAATTGAGTATGCATTGATCCACCTAAACATTTTTAAAGCTTCTACAATTTAGGGCATTGTGAAAAGGCCATATGGTTATTCAAACTTCTTTTTTGTTTTTATACTAATTCAGAAACCCGAAAGGTGTTCATTATGAGTCCTTTTTCCGTTAATACATTTTTAACTGTCGGTGTCATGAATGGGGTCCTGCCATTTTCCAAATGACTTTACACAAAGTATCTTCCTTGGGAGAAATCGTTCAGATGGGAAGCTTCTTGGTCAATGGAGAGATAGGAATAAACTATTGGGACAAAAACTAGGATTTTATCCATCACTTTTCAATACTAGGAGACCCCACCTAGGGCTTTCAGCGGCTAAGTTCAATAGCAAAATTCACAAAAACCATTGCTTAAGTAGAAGTGTTTCAATTATAACAAGGGTGCCTGTCCCTATTCAAAGAGGGAGAATAACTGAAAAATAGCGAATGTCTTAATAATGACTTTCGTCTCTTGAAAGTTAAAAACGATATTCAAAAGCGAGTCGTAATATTTTTAATTCAAATCTTATATGATGGTCCATGGGATATGAATGGACCTCATCAGATACAGGCAATGGATCCTTCACATGAAAACTTTAAATTTCTTGTAGAACACATCACAGACTGGACAATTAGTTCTACCATTCCGGGTGACCCGAATCACATATCCAGACAATAGAAACAGCTAGCGCATTGGCCACATCGGATTGTCCCATGGGTATCGTGCATCCAATTTTAGATTCATTTTAAATGAAATTATTATCCTTTAGATTCAATTTATGATTATCTCACTTAGATTCATTTTATGAATTAGTACATTCGCATCTTAGATTCATTTCTAATAATTAGCTCTTATATGCATGTTAGATTCTCGATCTTTATGAATTATCTGTCATTGTTACGATTCATTTAATAGATTATTCTCAGCCATTTAGTTCAGTTTTCAAAAGTGAATTATCCATTAGATTCATTTTATATGAATATCTCCATTTAATTTTCATTTTTAAGGTAGGTATACTATAATTTGCAACAGAAAGGCCACTTCCTTTTGACAACATGAATGAAAAATGAATTTCAGCAATATTTGTTATATTCTTTCTAAACTGAATTGCCTAGATGTCGTCGGCCAATCGTTAATTTTTTCTGTGCGTTCGACTACGAAGCTGTAATTGCAGTGAAGAGGCTTTCATTTATATTTTGGATTATTTCACTAAAATTGCATTTTCGTGATTGAATAAAGTAAATTAATTCAAAAGTAATTTACATCTGTGATGTTCCTACTCTTTGAATATCTTTCAGAAATGTTATGATAACCATTTCCTCATGAAACGCGCTGCAGTTAATATAACCAATGCGCGCTTATGAAACCTTAATAATTATTATTATTACTTTTCAATTTCATCTCCTCTTTTCCTCTTTTAGATTTAGTGTCGTGGACCAAATAATCACACGATATACTGCCCGTAAATTTTTTCTGGGTCACTTGCTCTCTCCGCAAGCTGACGTACGTCATAAGATGAACTAAGATTGGAAATATTTGATTGTGACGATCACAGTGATAGAGCCACGATAGTCCTTGACGTTACTGTTTTAAAACAACGAGTCAACAAAATTATTTAGTTTAATCAATTTTTTCGTGTTTTTCAGCTCTTAATCACTGTTAAACTATTGAAAAAGATGTTAAAATAAAAATTGTGGGTTTACTTTCTAAATGAGGAATTGAAAGTGATAGTTATAAAAAGCATTTAGACTTTTGTAGTGGAAAATAGTAACGACCTTTCTTTCGAGCTTTTTTGTCGCGATAGACCAATCGGAGGCCAATATCCAAGCAAGCTCGGTCCGTGTACGTCGCCAAAAAAGCCATCTGGCGTCGTCCATATTCTTTACGTCACTACTAATATACGTACCTGTACATACCTTAGTTTTACGTCTAGTGATTTCATAGCCAAAACTGATACGTTCGTGGGCAAAACGTTAAGATATAAGCTAATAAACCTTCCATTCTGCAAATGCATGAGGGTATCAACTTTCACCATTCGTTCTGCTTTGTATGTTCATTCGCTTGAATATTTAGATTTTAATTGTCTCCCCAAGAATGAGGATAAGGGTACGTTAATTGGTGTTAAGATATTTCCTGTAAAAATTTTACCATTTTGACATACAGTGTATAACTCGTCATTGCTAAAAAAAGGGACCTCATTTTGTGTCTTATAAAACTTTGCAGTCAAACAACTCAATTCATCTTATAGTTTTATAGTGCTATTACGAAGTTCAGAATTAGAGAATAACAGAATCCGGGAATTTTTTTTATTCCGGATCGGGTTTGATAAAATCGAATATTGTTAGTGATCATTATACATGAGTATAAAAGACCCGACCTTAATTGACGAGGTGTTGGATCTGTACTCTCTGATCTGTCCCCAAGTATTTTTTATTCAGATTAACGCGATACAGTTCTGGCAGCTAAAAGAAATCTTTATTGCCATTGCAAATTGGTGTTCCCATATATCACACATGGGTATGCACCTTTAAAGACATTTCGTTCATTGTCTGGTCCTTCTCTCCGCCGGGATGAAATATAAAAGC
>CAJDSM010030937.1:0-18031 GCA_903981925.1 Ostrea lurida
TAAACCGTAAACACTACTTCGTTTCGGAAAACAAAATGCATTGAATAATTATTGTAACATGCTCAAACTAGTGTACTGTACAATATTAAATACAATTCATCACATTTGGAAAATGTCTCAAAATTACGATCAGAACATACCGTCAGATTTCGGGGGCTTGGTCCCCCCCCCCCCCGGGTCCCCTGACCGGACCCGCTGGAGTCCCCAGACCCCCCCCCCCTCTCGCTGAAATTTGTTTCCCCCTAACACAAAATCTTGTTACTTCTTGCAAGCCATCAGCCCCGCCATCAGCAGAAACTATAAACTTGTAACGATATACAGTGTCAGGTGGTGTTTAAAGTTTACATATCTATATTCCTATTACACTGATATGAATACAAAAAGGAAACATCCCACATGATTTAAAGAATGAATTATATTATATTTTTTTTCTTTGGATGGAGTAAATCTAGAAAAAAAAAGTTTACCACCTTCTTTTTTTTCGTGGTATACAATTGTATATGGCACACTCCATCCAAAGAAAACAAGAGGCCGCCAGGCCTTAACGGTCACCTGAGTATCATTGCCCATATATGACATTTCAAGATTTTGCATTTAAGCATTAAATCAAATATGGAATCTTTGTTCATGTTATCGTCTTTCAAAATATGAATTTTAAATGGAAAGTATATGCTACTTTATAGTCCACTGTTGTCCAGTGTGCTTGACCTTTGCACTTTTGATTCCCAAATTCAGTAGTGAACATCTTCGTCCCATGTGTAGTCCATATGTTTGATATGGTGACTCTAGGTGGAAAAAATAATACTGTAGACCCCAGAAACCATACAGCTACTTTAATGCCCAATGTACTTGACCTTTGTTCCCTTAATTTGGTAGGGAACATCTTCGTCCAATGAATAATCCATATGTTTGATATGGTGACTATAGGTAGAAAGAATAATGCTCAAGAGCCCGGAAACCATATTACATCATGTACTACTTCGATAACCAGTCCATTTGACCTTTGACCCCTAAATTCGATAGGGAACATCTTTGTCCCAAGTGTAGTCCAAATGTATGATATGGCGACTATTGGTGAGATTAATGCTCTACAGTCTGGAAACAATATTGCTACTTCGATATCCAGTGTACTTGAGTTTTTGACCCCAAAGTCAATGGGAAAAATATTTGACCCACGGGTAGTCCAAGTATATGATGTGGTGACTCTAGGTGGAAAGAATAACAGACCGGAAACCATTGCGTCTAGACTGATGGACAGACAACCCAATTGCAGAATAACAATCCACTCCCCAACCTTTGTTGCGGGGGGTGGGGGTAATTATGATAAAAAGCTCACTGCTCATTCCAAATATATATTTAGTTTCAAATTAATATCAATAGCATTATTGAATGAATGATTGATTATTTGTTGTTTTTCGTCCCGTCGAGAACATTTCACTCATAGTGAGACATTACCATTGCCGGCGAAGGGCTGCGATTTAGACCTATGCTTAGCACTCATGGCTTTTAGCAGTGAGGGTTCTTTTGCGTGCCACAAACATGTCTTAGGTTTGACGTGGCCGCGTGCCGAGCACAGGGCTCGAACGCACGACCTCCCGTTCACGAGGTGAGAGTTCTACCACTGAGCCACCGCGACCGGTATCAAAAGCATTAAAGACGATGATTTTCAAATGTTTTACATATAAACACTATGTACCAAATTTAGTCCCACCCTGGATCAGAGCTCTTGCCCAAGGAATCACCAAGAATATACCAATTTTGCGTAGAAGCATTCCTGCTCTACATCACTATGCATTTCGTTTCTCTATACATGTACAGTTGTAAAGATTTTTGGAAATTGGTCACTTTTGCCACAACCACAAATAGTGCAAGACGGGGTCCTATCATTTACGATTTAAGTGTCCCTTGTCCCAAATATGCTTCAAACCAAATCTGAAAAGAATTGAAATCATAGTGATCAAGAAAATAATGTTCAATTGTAAACACATTTAATCATTGACCATTTTGGCCCCACCCTAGTACCAAAATCCTTACCCCTAGGATCCTGAAATTTACAAAATTTATGATAAGACTCCCTGCTATTCCAAATATCCATTTAGTTTCAAATTAATATCAATAGCATAAAAAAGATTCTCTTTAAATGTTTATGCCCCGTCCCAAGGGTGCAAGAAATTTACGATTTGTGTGCGTGTTATCTTAAAGATAATTCAATTTGAAAACAATTGGATTGGTAGTCATCAAGAAGTTAAAAATGTTCAATTGTTAATGCATTACGGACGACGACAGACGAAGATCAATTGCAATGGGTCATTGACTTTACTGGTGATTTTTTTCCTGTACTACATTCTACATCATTTTGATATTGGCGTAGTAATTTGTGAATTACGTCAGCAGAATTCGTCTTTCGAGCTATTGGGACTTTTGAACTGTAAAGAGCAAGTCAGAAAGAGAAAATAGCCTGAATTTTGTTGAGTAGAACTGAAATTAACTCCCAATGTTCGATATTGACAAGCGTAGGACATACATGTGTATAATACATGTAGTTTAGGCAGGCATGGTTCTCATCTATGGGTGTTAAAAGAAAGCCTACAATGCCTAGGATAAGCATGATGGATGTAAATGCAAAGATAACGAACAGTGATCAATCTCGTAAGTCCTAAATAGAACACAAAAACAAGAGTTGGGCGATCATGGACCCCTGGACACACCAGAGGTGGGATCAGGTGCCTAGGAGGAGTAAGCATCCCCTGTTGATCGGTCACACCCGCCGTGAGCCCATAGTCTTGATCAGGTAAACGGAACAATCTGAAGTCAAGTCAGTGTGTGAAAGCGGCTTAACAATGGCTATGAAACAGGAGATGCATACTATTCCTAGACACTTGATGCAATATCTGATGTGTCCAGGGATTCGTGTTTGCCCAACTCTAAATTTGTATTTTATTTGGGACTTATGAGTATGATCCACCTTACATGTATTTGTTCCTGAGCGATGACATTTGAATTTGTGGTGCTTCACCTACTAACCAACTGGTAAGCTATATCTACGCACAGACAAAGATGTCATAAACATGCGTGAAGGTCATATCATTTG
This sequence comes from Ostrea lurida, assembly GCA_903981925.1. Taxonomy (NCBI): domain Eukaryota; kingdom Metazoa; phylum Mollusca; class Bivalvia; order Ostreida; family Ostreidae; genus Ostrea; species Ostrea lurida. Next base: position 3,092 of record CAJDSM010030937.1, read on the forward strand.
AATTGTGGTGCTTCACCTACTACCTACTGGTACATGTAGCTTTATCTCAGCAAGACAAAGAATGTCATAAACATGCGTGATGGTCATATCCATTTGAATTTGTGGTGCTTCACCATACTACCTACTGTAAATGTAGCTTATCTCAGCAAGCAAAAAATGTCATAAAATGCGTGATGGTCATATCCATTTGGATTGTGGTGCTTCACCTACTACCTACTGGTGCATGTAGCTTATCTCAGCAAGACAAAGAATGTCATAAACATGCGTGATGGTCATATCCATTTGAATTTGTGGTGCTTCACCTACTACCTACTGGTAATGTAGCTTATCTCAGCAAGACAAGAATAAACGCAAACAAAAATTCCCAAAGCCATTCCATTTATTATTCATTTATAAGTTTAATTTCTAGTGTCCGTCCTCATGTCATCTACAAATCTAAATATACTTCTAACTGTATACCTTCCCAGACATCACATTTCTAAGGCTTATAATAAAGATGCCTATCTGAGAGTACATTAGGCCTATCCCACAGACATTACATATGGCTTATCACAAGGTGTGTCTCTAAATGTTTCTTTAATGTTCCTGATTCAATAAATTCCCTACCACACACTTTACATTTATAAGGTTTATCATCAGTGTGTATCCTCATGTGTCTCTGTAAATTGTATGTTTGATTGAATGCCTTCCCACAGACATCACATTCATAAGGTTTATCATCAGTATGTATCCTCATGTGTGTCTGTAAGGTTCCTTTGTGATTGAATGCCTTCCCACAAACATCACATTTATAAGGTTTCTCACCAGTATGTACCCGTGTGTGTATCTGAAACAGTCCTCTTTGTGTAAAGACCTTCCCACAGACATCACATTGATAAGGCTTATCACCAGGATGTATCTTTAAATGCTTCTTTAATGTTCCTGGTTCAAGAAATGCCCTACCACACACATCACATTCATAAGGTTTACCATCAGTGTGTATCCTCATATGTCTCTGTAATGATCCTGTCTCACTGAATGCCTTCCCACAGATATCACATTTATAAGGTTGCTCACCAGTATGCACCCTCTTGTGTTTCTGTAAATGTCCTAGTTCATTACATGCCTTCCCACAGACATCACATTTAATAAGGTTTTTCACAGTGTGTATCCTCGCGTGTGTCTTTAATGTTTGTGATAGCTTGAATGTCTTTCACAAGACGCTGCATTTATATAGTTTTCATCACTGTGTGTATTCAAATGCCTCTTCAAATGTCCGTTCTCACTGAATGCCTTCCACAAACATCACATTGATAAGGTTTTCACCAGTATGAGTCATCATGTGTGTCGTAAATGTCTGTTGAAATCAAATGTTTTCCACAAACATCACACTGATAAGGTTTTCTTTCGATCACCAGTATGTGTCCTGATTATGTTTCGTAGCCCTTCTAACTCTTTGAACGCTTTCCCACAGGCATAACATCTATAAGGTTTATCACTAGAGTGTGACCTCATATGACTCTGTAGGTTTCCTGCTTGACTGACTGTTTTCCCACACACATCACATTTGTAAGGTTTATCACCAGTATGTATCCTCATGTGATTCTGTAATCATCCTGTCTCACTGAATGCCTTCCCACACACATCACATTTATAAGGTTTATCACCAGTATGTATCCTCATGTGATTCTGTAATCATCCTGTCTCACTGAATGCCTTCCCACACACATCACATTGATGTGAAGGTTTTTCACCAGTATATGTCCTGATATGTAACTTTAAGCTCCCTATGTTATTGAATGCCTTCCCACACACATCACATTTATAAGGTTTTTCACCAGTGTGTATCCTCGCGTGTGATTTTAATGCTTGTGACAGTTTGAATGTCTTCTCACAGATGTTGCATTTATATGGTTTTTCATCACTGTGTGTTTTCAAATGCCTCTTCAAAGTTCCTTTCTTACTGAATGCCTTCCCACACACATCACATTTATAAGGTTTCTCACCAGTATGCGTCCTCATGTGTGCCTGTAAATTTCCTGTATGATTGAATGCTTTCCCACAAACATCACATTTACAAAGTCTATCACCAGTATGTATCCTCATGACTGTGTGTCTGTAAGTGTCTTTGACTGAATGTCTTCCCACAGACACCACACTTATAAAGGTTTTTCACCAATATGTATCCTTCGATGTTCTGTGTTCTCTGGTACAGTATTGGCAAACACTTGTGAAGCTGATCTGCCGATGTGATTTCTGAAATATATATAAGAGTGCATGCTATTTTTTTCTTTATTTAGCCTTCCTGTAATGATCAGCCAAACAAAGAAGCAAACAAAAACCCAACTCAACTATTTGTTTGTGACTGCAGTTATTCCCTTTATGTACTGTGCCATACCTAATGTGATATACTCGATGAGGCCCATGGGCATCAATGCTCACCTATATATCAACAATTCATGAACATATCCATGGTGTTCAATATAAATGCTCAAAGCAAATAACCCCCAGTTTTTGGTTTTTGTAAGTTTTTTTAACAAGTGGTTTGGTAAAAGACATTGGGCATCACCTATGGCTCATTATTTGCTCTAGAGACCCTTTCTACTACATGTATTTAAACTGCTTTTTGCAGTAAAACAAATGCATTAAATATGCTTAGTTTTGTTGAAATGAGGAATATTACTGTGTAAGATATAATAAAAACAATTTCAATGGCATTAGATTCATGGTTATATTTTCCCCTATAAGATTTCGGTGAAGCATCGCAAATTCCACACAGAATTGAGACATGACATTTCAGCAATAAAATGCATGAATTACGTGTTATAAAATATTCTAACTTTAATTAGAATTGAAAGTTGACATTTTAAAATGTAGTAATTTATGTTTAAGATTATTTATTTTACAAATTACCAGAAAATAAAAACATTTAAAACTTCTGGCTTTTTGACGTAACGTTTGTCTTTTAAATTAGAAAAATACTGCTGAAGGGTCTTTGTCGTCCTGGGTACGCCATTTATGTACCCAGGGTACTTTTATTTATTAGAATGATACCCTGGGTACTACATGTACATAATATTATAATCGTACCCTGGGTAGAGCGGAAAACAATAATCGTACTTAGAAATTTTCGGATGAGACTTAACGAGATTTACCTGATACATGTATGATCCGGTAATTGTAAGAGGAAGTACATACAGCATGTAAAGCACAACAACAAATATGGTAATCGATTGGCGCGCAAATTAAACATGTGATGGCCACAAACGAGATTTGTATCAGGGTACTATTATAATTTAATCATACCCAGGATACGTTAACAAACGATTTAGTCATACAGGGTACATTTAAACATTCAAATAGTACCTAGGGTACCAAGATATTGTACCCAGGACGACAACGATCCCTTCAGCAGTACGCTATCAAAAATCAGGCTTTTCCCAATGCAATGTTTTCAAAAATTCCTTCCCCCTGTTTGTTAATAACAAATGTGAACATAGGAATACAAAAAAGCGAAGTTAACATTGTGTCAAACGTAATCATATTCCAAAAAAACATATACAAAATCGAGTGTAGGGCAACACGGACCTCCGACAAAAGCGAAGGTAGGATCAGGTGCCATGGAGGAGTAAGCATCCTCTGCTGACCGGTCACACCCGCCGTGAGCCCTGAGTCGAAATAAAGTAAACGGGATTACCCGTAGTCAAATCTAGTAGGAAAATGACAGTCTAACAAAGGGTATGAAACAAATCAGTCAACATATGACTTAGTGATAATTTGTAATCGCAAACAAGGTCATTATAGCGACCGGAGAATTTGCGAAATGATGACTTTAAACGAGATTCGTTATAACCCTGCAGCATCAACTTTTTTGTTAGTAGTTGGCCTCGCTTTAAATAGTCCGCATACGCATAGCATGCTCTTGCGTATCAAATCAACTGGGAGATATACACACCATAAGCAGTTGATTTCATCACAGCAGTTTCTTAATTATCGGACTTCGAGTCCGTGATCAAATCTGTCTATCAACTAATTCGCTGTTACGTGAAACGTAAACAACGTTGGCCAATTATTTGAAAACAAGATCACCAGAGACGTCATATGTCATCGATGACGTATTATCACCCTTGCGTCATGTTTACATCGATTTTACAGCTGGATAGTTGAACTGAACTGAGGTGCGTGTTTCTACAATTTGTCTGTACGAAAGTTATGTGAGTTGTTTTGTTACGTGAGTTACCATCTAGTTTAGCATCACGGACAATTTTGTACTGAATTATCGTTATAAATGAAAACAAACAACAACAAATACCAAAGTTATATGAGCTTTGTGCAATGGATTATAGAGGAGAAATAAACCAAAAAAAAAAAACCAGTATAATCATTAATGTGACCGACATGTGCGCTTACATAACGTAACATGACGGAGTGAATGCGGGCTGTCCTTGTTACGTAGCGGCGGTACATTAGAGTGTCTGCCGATTTTCACATATAGCGTAAGAGCATTAAGAGGATTTGAGAATCAGTCAATAAATAGAAATTATGTATTTTTTCCCATTCATTTGACTTCGTAAAGCTACATTTGATATGACTTTGTTTTAAGAAATCAATCTACCACGTTAATAACGTAACATGGACAGACCATTTATATTCTTTATTTGATTTAATCATACAATGAAATGTAAAATGTGCTTATTAATGTTTTCGTATGTTCTCACAATTGACATGTAATGAATATAGCTATATATTGGTTGCACGGAAAAGGGGGGGGGGGGTGTAGAAGGGGGGCGGGATGAATAAACGTACCGAGTTTTGATAACGTAACACTGACACACAATTTACATTATTTAATTGTTTAACTGTGAAATAAAATATATGTGCCTATTAAAACTCACCACAGACATGCAATAAATATAGATTTACACAGGAAAGGTGGAGCGGGTGGTAGGGGTGGTTAAATGTAAAGTTGTGTGATTCTTGACTTAGTATTATACCTAGCCCAAGGGATCGAGTCATCATTTCATTTTGCACTATATAAAACAATTTCAATAAAAATATTATAATATCTAGAAATTATTATTGTGAGGTGAATATAAAATGGCGAAGTAACAAAGTATCAAACGTAATCATAGTCCAAAAAACACATACAAAATCGAGTGTAGGGCAACACGGACCTTCGACAAAAGCGAAGGCAGGATCAGGTGCCATGGAGGAGTAAGCATCCTCTGCTGACCGGTCACACCCGCCGTGAGCCTGTAGTCGAAACAAAGTAAACGGGGTTATCCGTCTCCAAATCTAGTATGAAAATGGCAGTCTAACAGAGGGTATGAAACAAATCAGTCAACATATGACTTAGTGGTAATTTGTAATCGCAAACATTGAAGGTCATTTTAGCGACCGTAGAATTTGCGAAATGATGACTTTAAACGAGATTCGTTATAACCCTGCAACATAAACTTTTTGGTTAGTAGTTGGCCTCGCTTTAAAAAAAGAATTCAGCACCAATTTACATAATTTTACACTCATCAATTGTTGAAATTTTCTGATCGTAATAATACTGTTAAGCAAATTGCAATACCATGATGATAGAGAAAAAAAATGAATCAAGAATTATCTGCTGACCAGTCACACCCGCCACGTCAGCCCAGGTAAATGGAGTAATCCATAGTCAAAGTCTGAATTTAAGGTCATACGCAACGTTTTATATATTTTATAGAACCATTCTTATATAATATCATATACCCTTAGATATTCTTTGAGAAAAAAAATCAGACATATTTCCTGTGTTTTGGAAAAGATTAACAGTTGGATGAAGAACGTAATTTGCACCATTATTCATACTTGAATTCTGATTACCTCTCTTTGAAGAAAGCAAATGCGATGCACCTTTACAAAAAAATTGTCAGTTGTTGCATAATTATATTTTCATCATCCTCAAATAATTCTGAAGGACAGCCTATCAATTGGTACAAAACACATCAGACAGCATTCAATCAACATTGTATCAAATTGGCAAGCAACCATAGAATTGGCAAAATGTTGATGTTAAATGTGACGTTTAAAAACTACTGTAACAGAACTTTCATTGTCAGTAGCCTGTCATTGGCAGTCTTCATGAAAACTTTCAAGACTTGTTGTCCAGTACCAGTTTTAAACTTTTTTGGCCACATAGGACGTTTGGACACATAACCAAACCAACTTTTGTCAGACTGAAAAACCTTATGTAAAATAAAACACACACAAGAAATTGTAGAACCAAGGAATTCTTATTTACTTGACTAATTGATACTTGGCAGACCTCTTGACCCCCGACCTCTTAAAATTCTTCTTTGGCCTTCTACTTGTAAATGAATCTACACTCTATCAGGATGCATTCACTTAAGTTTGGTGACTTTTGGCGCAGTGATTCTGGAGGAGATTTTCCCTTATATCAGCATGTAGAATTTTTATCCCTATTGTGCCCCACCCTACCCTATGAGATATATCATTCAAAAGTTTGGTTGATTTGGCCCAGTGGTTCTGGAGAAGTTGAAAATGTCAAAAGTGACAGGTAGACGGGCAACCAGTGATCAGAACAACTCACTTGAACCCTTCCTTCAGGTGAACTAATATTTAAATGCATAGATCTGGGTCTGATACGAGCATGATAAAGTCTCATTGATTCAAACATTTCAGTGACTAGAAACGGATTCATCATGTATTCTACTGCTTCAAACATTTCAACTGTACCAAAATATATATTTAGACGTAATCAAGCATTACTTTATCTTATCTCTGCCTCTAGTGTTAACGTTACATGAACGAAATTCGAAATCAAAACAATTAATTCATGACGGAAAGGAGACATATCTTCAAATCTTCAATTTGTTACATCTCAAAAAATATTAGATAAAAAGTGCTGATTTCCTTATTTTTTTGCTCAACACATTTTTATGATTATTTATTTGCCACTAATAGGATTTTTCTTTTCATTTAGTCGCCTGCTGGCCACCTTTAATGAAAACCTACTTTAAGGCCTGTCATACCTGTACATGTATATTAAAAAAAATACCTATTTTTGTAACAGCCGATGTTGACATTGAAGCAAAATATTCCGTTGCTTTTATTTTTCTATTGACAAAGAGTTTTCGTACATGTATTTTAACCCACGAAGCGGTTTATAAAATGATATATTAACTGTCCCAACTTACTTTAAAAACCGTATATAAACGAATAAAAATCGCATTCATTCCTGACGTACTTTAATTTAATAAATCATTTCATGGCTAATTCTATAGAAAATATGGGGGTTTCTTTTGGGACACGGATCAATATTGCCGTAGCAACAAAATGAAAATCAACAGTCAAACATATTCAGATTGTGACATCATAATTGGAACATCTGCATAATTATCATTAGCAGGACTAGAGGGCAACATTGTTTTTAAGTTAAATGAAACAATCACATTGCATGTATATTCATGTACGTTACAAGTGAAATTAAATTACTCATGCATTCATATTGTAAAGGTACAAAATATGGAGCCCAATTAAAATATACATGTATTTTGTGACATTTTTCAGTGTTTGAAATAACCGTACGCCCGACCGACCGAGACGCATAAATTCTGCCGCGGGCGAACACGTTTCTTTGCAAAGACGCCCGACAGGACTGGTTAAAAATTTTGCTGAGAGAAGGTTAGATGCATGAAATCGATAATGAAGTTGCAATAATATCGACATTTTTATGATTGCGATCGAAGATGTGAATTAAGTTTTAATCATATTATCGCTTGAAAAAGATATAAAGATAATTAGTATACCAACAAAATATATTGCAGGGCTAGTGGCTCTGGCAGAGCTAACAAAGTTTACAAGTAGTTAGCCCTGCATGTCCAGCTAATTTTACAGCGAGTTTCAAACACTGCATTTTTCCTAGGCTAATTGGCCAAATTTATACTATGAAATAAAAAATATATCCTTTTAATTTCAATATTTTTGAAAAAAAAAAAAATCAAAGTTTAAATAAAATTCTGATTCATCACATTTGGAAAATGCTTCCAAAGTTGCGACCAAAAAGCTTCAATGATAACGAAAACCCGTCACCCCAGAACCCTTGCAGAAACACCCCCCCCCCCCCCCCCAACAAACATTTCTGGATCCGCCCAAAATTAGGCCTGGAAACCGTAATATACGACTGTAACATGTAGTCGAACCAGTTGAAATAGATCAAACTAAAAATAAAGTATGAGCAAACGGACTAAATCAGTTAATTTACCTGCAATGTTCTGTTTCCACAGTTTTCAGCTCGACAGCTGTTCTGTCGCACGTGAACCAAACGACACGACAAACACCTTTTAGTATGTCGATCCCGATCAAAGCTTATATGGTGCATCGTCTTTTTACCCCATAGAATCTGAAAGAACCACGAAATAAATAAATAAATAATAAACAGATACTTAGAAAAAAAAACCAATATTTTCATTTTTAAAAACACCATCACCACCACCAAAAAAAAAAATCCACAAGAGGCCCATGCGCCACATCGCTCACTTGATCACTGCTTCACTATGAAAAGCAGTAGTAGCAACTTCAATCCCCTATTGTGGCCCCAGTCAACCCTCAGAGGGGGGGGGGAGGCATTATCTGAACAAACTTAAATCTACTCTATATCAGGAAGCTTTCAGGTAAATTAATTAATATCCACTCGTCTGGTACAATGAAATAGATTTTTAAAGAATTCCCCAATATATTTGCATGTAAAATATTGATCCCTTATTGTGGCCCCACATTGCCCCATGGGGTCATGATTTGAACAAACTTTTATCTTCAATTTTCTGGCCCAGCGGTTCTTGAGGAGAAAATTTTTAAAGATTTAAAATGTATATATTCATATGTAAAACTTTGATCCCCTATTGGGCCCCATCGTACCCCCGGGGTTCATGATTTGAACAAACTTGAATCTCCAATATATCAGGAAGCTTTCATATAAATTCCAGATTTTCTGGCCCAGTGGTTCTTGAGAAGAAGATTTTTAAAGATTTATATATTTCATCTGCAAAACTTTGATCCCCTATTGGGCCCCATCGTACTCCAAGGGTCATGATTTCAACAAACTTGAATCTTCAAATATCAGAAAGCTTTCATATAAATTCCAGATGTCCTGGCCCAGTGGTTCTTGAGAAGAAGATTTTAAAGATTTTCCCTATATAATCATACATGTAAAACTTTGATCCCCTATTGTGGCCTCCGTTACCCCGGGTCATGATTTGAACAAACTTGAATCTCCACGATATCAGGAAAGCTTTCATATGAATTTAAGCTTTTCTAAGCCCATGGTTCGTTTGAGAAGATTTTAAAAAATTTAACCTACATAATCATATGTAAAACGTTGATCTCCTATTGGGGCCCCATCATACCCCCGGGAGTCATGGTTTGAATGAACTTGAATCTCCACTATATCAGGAAGCTTTAATATGAATTTCAGATTTTTGGCCCATTGGTTTTTGAGAAGAAGACTTTTTAAACGATACCAACCTATTTTTGCATTTTCGTAAATTATCTCCCCTTTGATGGGGGCTTGGTCCTTCATTTGAACAAATTTGAATCCCCTTCACCCAAGGATGATTTGTACCTAGTTTGGTTGAATTAGGCCCAGTGGTTCTTGAGAAGAAGTCAAAGATGTGAAAAGTTAAAAGACAGACGACGGACAAAGGGCGATCAGAATAGCTCACTTGAACCCTCGGTTCAGGTGAGCTAAAAAAAAACAAATCCAAGTACTGAAAGTTTTGAAACGTGATGATGAACGACATAGCCTGGTCACCTGACTAATGATGCGGAGCTTAGAGCATGGGACAGGGAACCAGGCTAACGAGTTGAAAATAAAACGTTCAATTTTCGACAGTATAGTGTCTCAATATGAGTGAAATATTCTCAACGGGACGAAAACCAACAAATAATCAACCAAACCGAAAGTTGGAATAGACGTCATTGACGTCGAAGAAGGGCTGTCATATTTTTAAAAAATTACTCTGCATTTCACGTCATTGAGCAATGACTTAGATAATGATTGAAATCCATTCAAATGAAATATGATTATTAACAAAAGGCCTACAGGCCTCAACGGTCATCTAAGTATCATAGCCCACATAGGAAATCTCATATTTGCATTTCTAAGTCTCAATATGGAGTCTTTTTGTTCACATGTTAACATGTTATCATCTTTCAAAATATGTATGTAGTGATAATTCATATACACCAGAAGATTATTATTTCGATCTCACAAAGGGTGTTGTTAACCGTTCATTTAAAGAATTGATTTTAAATGAAAATCATATGGCTACTTTAATGTCCAGTGAGCTTGATCTTTGGACCCCAAATTCGATAGTGAACATATTTGACCCATGGGTGGTTCACATGTATGATATGGTAACTCTAGGTAGAAAGGATAATGCTGAATAGACCGGAAACCATATTGCTACTTTGATGTCAAGTGCACTTGACTTTTGGACCCCAAATTTGATAAAGAACATCTTTGTTTTATGAGTAGTCTATATGTATGTAGTGACTCTAGGTAGAAAAATTAATGCTCTAGAACCCGGATACTATATTGCTACTTTGATTGTCCAGAGCACTTGACCTTTGACCTCAAAAGGGAACATATTTGTCCCATGAGTAGTCCATATGTATGATATGGTGACTCTAGTTAGAATGGATAATGCTCAAGAGCCCAGAAACAATATCACTACTTCGATGTTCATTGTACTTGACCTTTTGACTCCAAATTCAACAAGGAACATATTCGTCCCATGGGTGGACTCTAGGTGGAAAGGCTAACATTTTAAAGCCTATACAGCATTCTCATTAGCGATAAGGAAATGGAATTTAGTACCCATAGAATCAAAACAATCAACTTCTCTGAAAACTTTCAAAAACAATAATTTACATTTACCAAAATCACAACCTCCTTCTTTTTTTCGCATGGAGAACGCTACTGGAATGTGATACATACAAGATTAAGGCATAATTGTGTATTAAATAAATACTTATTCAGATGTAACAATATTGATAGTACTCTGTGTTCTTGTGGTAAAACAGAGGACGCTTATCATTACTTTTTCTCCTGCACTAAGTACTCTGATCCCAGAATGATTTATTTAATGCTATATTTAGGATGAGTAATTTACACATAGTGGATACTCGTGTGGCACTATGGGGAGATGATTCTATTAATATTAGTATTACTGACAATGGAAAATTGTTTCCTATGTTCAATTGTTTATAAAAATATCTGGTCGTTTTTAAGTTGATTTTTTGTATATAGAATAACATATCGATAACTGTGAAATTTAAAATGTATATTTACAGAAATTTTCAGAAGTATGTTAAAATAACCTTTGATATCATTGTAGTTCTATTGTAACATGGGAGAGAGCGTTCAAAGTTTTTCAGAACTTGTGCCCGATCCTTTTGTTGTATAATTATGACAATAAAATATGTTCAATACAATTTCACTATACCCCCCTCCCTCAACTTGTTGCAAGGGTGGGGGTATAATTTAATTTTTTATATAAAAGGCTCCATCATCATTCCAAATCTTCATTTAGTTTCAAATTAGCAACAATAGCATCAAAAAGATGTTTTCAAATGTTTATATACAGATACTATGTACCAAGTTTGGACCAACCCCGAGGTCAGAACACTTACCCCAGGAATCACCAAACTAATACTTTTGGTAGAGGCCTTCTTGCTCTACATTACTATGTACATTTGGTTTCTCTTAGACATGTGCGGTTGTAGAGAAGATTTTTAAAAATTGGTCACTTCTTGCCCCATCCCTAAGGCTCCAGGAATGCAAGAGACCTGAAAATTTCAATTTATGAGCACCTTGTCCAAAAGTTGTTTTCATACTAAATTTGAAAAGAATTGGAATGGCAGTTATCAAGAAGTTAAAATGTTCAATTGTTGATACATTTCATCAATTACCATTTTGGCTCCATCCTTATACCAAAATTCCTACCCCTTGGATCATGAAATTTACAATTTTGATAAAAAGATCATTCATATACACAGATTTTTAAAATCATTACAGGATTTCAATAAAAAAAAAAATAAATAAAATGCAAACATATATGAAACATTTCATTTGCTTATGGAAATTCAATTCTCAAGTTAGCTGGATTTGAAATTTAGACTTAAGTCTATTCTCAGTTTATGGTCTTGAGGCCAGGTGCTTAGAACGACTCAGTATTCCCTGTCAACAGGTCATACCCGCTGTGAGCCCATGGTACAGTAAAAATCTGGTAGGAATTAATTTTCCCACTGGTGGTTGTGGGCCATTTTCAGAGTGGAAATGTCAACTGAACACAGAGGGTTGCATATAGAATTGTACATACTACAATACTCAGGTAAATGTGCACTCCAAATGCCCACTGTGATACCAAGTGGCTGGCCCACAGTGGAAAGTGGACATTCAAAGTTTTATTGGTACATGTGGCTTGTCTAAGCAAAACAAAGAATAAACACACAAACAAAACTTCCCAATCTCATTAAAAGTAGATGTCTTTATGTGTTTCTACAAATTTAAACAACCTCTGGCTGTATACCTTCCCAGACATCACATCTCTAAGGCTTATCAAGATCATGCGTCTTTGAGTGTACCTGTAAAGGCTGTAATGTTCCTGATTGATTAAACATTATTCCACAGATATCACATTGATATGGCTAATATTACCAAGATGTGTTTTTAAATGTCCCTGTAATGTTCCTGATTGATTAAATGCCTTTCCACACACATCACATTTATAAGGTTTTTCACCTGTGTGTAACCTCGTATGTATCTTTAATGATCCAGACTGACTGAATGTCTTCCCACAGAAACTGCATTCATATGGTTTTTCACCACTGTGAGTTCTCGAATGTTCCCGCAAGTGCTTTTTCTCACGGAATGCCTTCCCACAGACATCACATTGATGGGTTTTTTCACCAGTGTGTATCCTCATGTGAGCCTTTAAGTGTTCACTAAGTTTGAATATCTTCCCACAAACATCACATTTATAAGGTTTATCATCAGTACCTGTATGTGTCCTCATGTGTACCTGCAATGATCTTGTCCAACAAAATGCCTTCCCACAGACATGACATTGATAAGGTTTTTCACCAGTATGCATCCTCATGTGTGCCTGTAAGTGTCCTGCCTGACTGCAACCCCTCCCACATACCTCGCATTTAAATGGGTTATCAGCATTATGTGTCTTCATGTGTCTTTTTAAGTTTCCATTTAGGCTAAATGCCTTTCCACAGATATCACATTTATGACCGAACACTATTCCACACACATCACGCTCCCCTCTGTGTTTCCTCATGTGTTTAAACAATTCATCTTTTAGCCTGAATGACTCCCCACATACCTCGCATTTACAAGAATAAGGTTTTGCAACAGTGTGTGTCCTCATGTGTGTCTGTAAGTTTTCTATCTGATTGAATACCTTCCCACAGACACCACATTTAAAAAGCCTATCACCAATATGTGTCGTCATGTGCTTCTGCAAGTCTTTCGCCTGTGCGTATGCATTCCTACAGATATCACATTTATAAGGTTTATCACCAGCTTGCACTTTCATGTGTTTCATTAATAATTTCCAGTTGTAAGTACTTTTATCAACAGTATGTGTGCTCATATGTGACCGGTATATGTCATTATGAGAGAAATCTTCCCCACAGATGTCACACGTAAAAAGTTCATCACCAGTATGTATCCTTGTTTCATAATCTGTATTTATGTCCATTTTTTCAGTAAATCTTTTTTCTGATTAGTAACTTTCATACACTATAACACAGCTTACTGTTCTATAGGGGCAATTCCTCATTATGATTACATCTACACAGTTTGTACTAATTTTTGTAGAATGATGGACAGTAGCTTTACTTGGGATGATATGTTCCAATGAAAGCGATTTTAGTGTTGTTGAGGATCTTCCATGGTGTTGTTAGGGAGCGATTTTAGAGTTGTTGAGGAACCTCTGTATTTTCTGGTAAATACTTGTGAAGCTGATCTGTTGATGGGATTTCTGCAATATATATAAGAGTACGAGGACGTTATTACTGGAAATTTATTTATTTTTCAATTTGGCCTTACTGTAACAGTAAAAAAAAAACCAAACATATTTGTTTGTGACAGCAGTTATTCCCCCTGTTTCTATGATGTTCTGTTCCATACCTAATGTGATATACTTAAAGAGGCACATGGGCATCAATGCTCACCTTTATCAACCTTATGACGAAAACATTTCATGGAAATATCAATGCTGTTCAATATAAACGCTCAATGCAAATAACACAAAGTTTTGAGTTTTAGTTTTTCAACATGTGGTTTAGTAAAAGACATAGGGCCTCACCTATACAGGCTAGAAATATTTATTTTTATTCACTGGTCACTTGGGCCATCACTTTAAAATTCTACTGGTCAATTGAAAACTTTTACTGTCCCATTGGACCAGTGTGTATGAAAACCACTGGCCCAAATTTCATATTTAAGAGTTATAAATTGTTTTCATGATTTGGCCTAATAACCACTTAATCAAACTAGCATCAAAAGAACATATAGTTCAGTTGTTTTACCTCCCTTACCGAAATTTTCATTTAATTAAAGACGTTGAAATATGAAGTACCATAACTTCAGGGCTATATGCTTGTGCTTATTATTAATTTTGTAATAAGAAGAGAGAGAATGAGAAAATAAGTGGCTGGACCAGGAATCGAACCTGGTACCCCTGCATTACTAGTCAGGTGCTCTAACCACTGAGCTATCCAGGCCGATATCCACCGTCCATATAGCCGTAACTACTACATTCCTCCCTCCTTAAAGTGTCTTAGTCTTCGAGAAGTGTCTTCATCCTCGAAGACAACTACCCAGGTTCAACCTCCTGGCAGGACTTCCACCTGCAATTCCACAGTGTTCTCATTAACGCAAGAATCTGCGTA
>CAJDSM010030938.1:8371-21016 GCA_903981925.1 Ostrea lurida
TTGCTTTGCTAGTTGGTTGGTTGGTTGCTTTGTTAGTTGGTTGGTTGCTTGCTTGCTTTGTTGGTTGGTTGGTTGGTTTACGTCCCGTTGAAAATTTTCATTCACATTGAAATGTCACCAGTTGTAGGTGAATTACCATAACTTTAGACCTATGTTTAGCGCTTACGGCCGTAGCAGAGAGGATTCTTGAATGCCTTAGTCACAAATAGGCGACTCCCGCACGAGAATGGCGATTAGGGGAGCGAAATTCATATCTCTATTGTGGCACGATAAACACGTCTCCCGCCCACGTAGTCACACTAATTACTGCCGCCGTACGACTGTCTTTGATCAAGTCGGCGACGACTGGTGGCAGACATGTTGCCTGTCTCGCATGAGTGTGGTACTTGCGGCGTGCCACATTGGCGCGAGATTCGCATCACAGAGGCTACCCCCGTGCCACTCCGGCGATTTGTCGAACTCCAGCAGTACAATTGCAATTGAGTGGCACCAGCCTCGCACTGGAGTGGCGCGAGACTCGTTCAGAACCCGTGCGAGCTCTCCCCCTTCCCGCGGGGCCGCAAAAATGATACGGCTGACCGTAATGTTGTGCGAGTGTGGAGCTGCAGTTGAGCGACTGTCGCGACAGGTTGGTATTGCCGACGTGTCTCCCAACCACCACTGCGATTTCAGCGATCCCGAAAAATATATCAACAAAAAGTTAAACCGATCGCAGCCCTCTCAAACTCCGAAATTTCCGTGCCACTGTGATGCGGGACTCGTAGAATCGCGCGGAAGTGGTGCGAAATCCACGAAAAATATATGGCAGACCGGTGGTACGGGGCCCATAGCCCATTTGTGATTGAGGCATAACGTGCAAACGCATGTCGAGTCTCGGAACTTCTGTTTCATGGTTATATCCGAAAGACCCATGTTTTTCATTTCCGATTGCTGAGAAGTGAAGGAGCAGTTAATACCGAACTCACGGCTCCCAAATTTAACTGCGACCGATCAACAAACCGGACACTGCGTTGACCTCAAATCCGATACATGGCTGAAATAATGCATCTTCGGCTTAAGGTCGGGCCCTACTCGAACTTTACCTACCTTTTTGTTTCTAATATTTCGTTGTGATTAGCACATCCAGTAATTCAGAACGTGGTAAATAGTAGAAGTCGCGATGTCTGACACTCGGAAATTATGTAAAGACAGGTTTATTGAAGCTTTTAGAGTCGAGCAAATTGAAGTATTGAACAAAGAAAGACTTCACCGGAAAGTAGATATTACACTCGTGGAGATGCAGAGTGTACCGGTATAGTTAAGCTGGGGCGCAATTCTTAATATGTACATGTATCTATCTCTTTTTTAGAACAAACAAATACAGTTACTTTGCTATTATTCTAAAGAAACATATTTCCTTAACTTCTCAGTGAAGTTTATAGTAATTGACCGATAAGGGGGTATACATGTTACAGAAGCTGTGCAAAGAAAAAAGCCAGTAAAGTGCTATATTTTTCATATTTGTCAAATGCAACAGATGTAAATCTAATATTCTAAAGAAGAAAAAAAGGTGGTTAAACATAAAATTACGAAATTATGCCCAAAAATGTGAAATTTTGTAATAATTGCGAATTTTTCATTTTGTACACTTTCACCACCAATTTTCATCTTTGTGAGTTAATTGATGAAAGAAACACTAAATATTGATTTGTTAACGTAATATGTGATCATTATTATTATCATTATGTGATAAATAAACAGATAATAAATTTTTTTGCTTTCCTAATGTGTTGATATCGGCAAAATATTGATGTCATGGTGAAATTTTACAATGATAGAAGGGGGTATATGTCTTCTTGAGATTCTAATCAGAAAAATAAACAGTCAAGGTGTGTATTTTGGGCCTTTAATTGTTACATAAGGTATTATTCTAAATATTTCAAGGAAGAAAACAATACTTTAAACAAATTTTGTCGAGTAGGGACCTACCTTAAAATCCTAAGCAAACAAAATTCGATGGTGTCAGAACGTATCCCACCCTTATTCACTGAAGCCAAACAACTTTATTTTAAAAAATCAGTTGCTAGCTCAAAAGGAATTGCGGAGTATGGACGTGTTTGTGACGTAGCAAATTCATGATTGATTGCAAAATAAGCACTATTTTTATTGATATACTCTTAATTTACAATCAGAATTAGAACCAAATTATACCATCAGTAAGCCTAGGTTTTTTTTTCCAGAGAACTTACATACCAAAACCACGGCCACCTTCTGCACGCCGTCAAAAAGGCTTTTGATTTTTGTCGTCTGCGGCTTAGATTCGTTCAGCTTGGTAAATCTGGCCCGTGGTACAGCACCATTGGGCGACCATTCCCCGATCTAAAAAATACTAACTCGATAAGACGACTGACTGTGTATATGGTCTTTATCAGAAATATTGCAGCAAAATAATCTCGTTAATTTGATTGGTTCACCCTTGTGATGATGTCCAGCCCTCTCCCGTGACGATAGAGATGGAGATTAAAGTTCACACGTGCTCCTGTGGTGGAATTAAACTGAATCATTCCTGATACACCGTCAAATGAAACCTGGGAGTATCATACAAACAGTATCATTGTCTGTATAAACACGATATAAATCGGTTAATAAAATGCTGGATTTTTAATCAATTATGTTCTAATACAAATGAAAGTGACAACAAAAGCGGACATTCAATCCATTGACTGAAATATACAAATGATTATTAGTGTTAGATGCAAAGACAAAGATAACAAACAGTGATAAACCTCGTAAGTCCTAAATAGAATACAAAAACAAGAGTTGGGCAATCACGGACCCCTGAACACAGCAGATGTGGGATCAGGTGTCTAAGAGGAGTAAGCATCCCCTGTTGACCGGTCACACCCGCCGTGAGTCCGTAGTCTTGATCAGGTAAACGGTATATTTCGCTTGTGATCACCGATATCTATGCATTTGCTATGGTAGTTTGCAAAAGGCGTTGCTGATAATGAAGATATACCTTGCTAAAGAATGCGAGTCGTTAGGAGATTATGAGTATGCAACTCACAAACCTAGGTGTGCTCATGAGCTTCAAAGCATTGTCATTCGTTGTGAATGATTGTTATTGGTAACCAAGACCTCAATCACTTTTTATCCTTAAAATTGAGAGGTTAAACAAATTTTTATTGAATCGACTCTTACTTGCTCAAAATGTGATAATAAATGAAGATCACAAACTGTTTTAGAATGAAATACCTTCTTCAAACTCTCCAGGAATAGTTTATTATCGATCTTGCTTTGTTGTCCCTCAATAGTCATATAGTTTTTCTTCGCCTCTACTATGACGCGGGAAACGTCTTTCGCTATTGCCTGGGTGGGAGATTTGAAATCTTGTATTACGTCACGGTACCTGAACGCCAATAACTGACTGCGGGCAGCATAGTACTTGTTGCGGTAAATCGTGTTCTCACTCAGACTGTGCAGGTAAAAATCCTGTCAAGGTGTGCCAGAAAATTCAATTAACATCCAATTAAAGAAAATAACAAAACCGTGTAATTGTTATCTAATCGTGCAGAAGATTTTTATCTCTTAGAGTACAAAACAAGACATATATATATACATTTGAAATAAAACCAATAACATCCTCTTTGTTTGTTGTTTGTTTTAGTTGTTTGAATTTAAAAAAAAAAAAAAGATCCATGTCCTGAAAATATGACGAAGATACTGACTGAATTAACAGAGATATTAGCGAAAAACTCCAAATCACACACAACGTATTTTTTAAATGGTCGAATTTAAGCGCCAAATCGCTGTGACGTCACAACATGTTTTGAGCCATAACGAAAGTAGAAAAACAGTACGAATGAGCAGTTGAATTTCGCTTCGTTTGAATTGTTTGTTTGTATTTTTAACGTATTTTGATATTTTAAAAGATATTAAAATGTAGTGATGGTTGAAAGTTTTCAGTCGTAGTATTCGTGATCGGCATTGTAAATACCGTGATCTTTCGGTCGTGTGGAAAAAGTTACACATTATATCCATAACATTCACCAGAGCCATGAAGAATTTTTCCAGGATTGTGAACATACATGTACAAACAAGGCAGTGGCTGAAGCCTGGTTATAATTTGCTTTACTACATATTTTAAACATTATGATTATTTCATGTATTTACGTATTTTTCTCCGACTGAAACCATACTGCCTCTGAGAGATTGATGAACGGATGAAATTTCTGTTGTAGACTAGACTTTTATTTACTGTAGGTACAGACTGAATTCAGGGTTGCAAAAATATTGATAACCACTTGGCAACTCGCATATATGCGAGTAATTTTATTTGTGGGCGACCAAATTGTGAAAATCCTCTCGCACACATGGCGAGTAAAACTTGCCTTTTAAAAATCCGCGCGTGGTTTGACGCTGCATTACGTTTGTTGCCGAATGTAATACACATTTCTATTTCCAGAGATTTTAAATGTGAAAAAGTGGTGCGTATTGTATGTACAGAATTTTGAACCGTTTTCTCTCGAGTAAAGCTCAACTTAGTATTTTAATCAGAGACGTACACATGTAGCACACACATAGGCCTATAGCGAACGCCAATCTCCAGGAAAATTACTGCAGGAACGTAAAATTGTTGCAAATGTATAAATAAAATCTTATCATGTAACAGCCAATTCAAATTATTCAGATCGAATATTTATATTGTATGCCGTTCAAATGTCTTGCTACGTATGAATATCAACGAAGTCGGGTTAGAAAATGCCACCAATGCAAAAAATCAGTTTAGTGAAAGGTTTGTGAAAATGCCACCAAAAAATCAATTTTGGAATAATATTTCCTTTTCAAAACAAATAATTATATAATTGTTGCGATAGATACGAGAAGGTTGCCAGTACATGCGCATGTATAACTGTGCGCTTGTCACTTAATTTTGCAATTCATTAATCGCTCGTCACAGTGATTTTTCCAGGGAGGTAAGGGAAAACTTTCTGCCTGCTGCACGAATTTCATAAGT
Organism: Ostrea lurida; assembly: GCA_903981925.1. Classification (NCBI taxonomy): domain Eukaryota; kingdom Metazoa; phylum Mollusca; class Bivalvia; order Ostreida; family Ostreidae; genus Ostrea; species Ostrea lurida. The sequence continues at coordinate 13,368 of CAJDSM010030938.1, forward strand.
CTCAGCGTATGTGTGGTTACTCTTAACTTTTGTTTTACAGTAAGCATAATGATACATAAATCCATCTAAACAAAATGCGAAATTTCGCAATTTTTTCGTGTGTTCTGGAAATCATATGCACACACACAAATAATTGAAAATATCTCATTCTTTATTTGATAGCAAAATCACGTATCGATATATTATGATGATCTATCTACATGTAGTTATTGTTTCCAAATTGATCTTTGTGTACTTTACGTCAGACTCTATTGTTGGTGGGAGGGCCATTTCGAGGCGCGATATTTTGTCTCTATCAGCCTCAGACTTAAAAAGGCACGGTTGTTGGTCTAATTCGATATTAGAATTGCCAAATACTTCTGAATCGGATGAAACAATGTTTACGTCACTCCATTAACTACTGTTTAAAAATCAGAAACTGTCTCTGTCTCCCATACTGAGACATGAGTGACGTCACAGCAGACCAGCCTGGTTTTCGGTCTCAGGTTTCACGCGACATCGGGATCGAGATCCGAACCCGGAAACTTCCGGTTGGGAAGAGGACGCCCTAACGAACACGTTAAGTTAACGTTCCCTTTATATCACAATTCCTTATGATAAAGCAAAACAATCAACTGTATATAATTTGGAGTGGTATTTAACCTCTATTTGAAACCGCCAATCAAATTAGAAGCAATGGTTTTGGTGATAAGAACGACAAAACCCCAATGTGTATATAAACAAAGTATTAAACAATGTGTATATAAATAAAATATATGTACGATAGGAAGAATACAGATTCACTTTCTTTATTACAGCTGGTTTCTGCTGAGATACTTTATCTTACCGTGTCTAGTAATATAAATGCCCTTGATTCATCGCCCATCATGCCAAATGTCTTTGCCTGAAAATAAAGGGCAAGAGTATCATACACGGTAGAAAATACGACCGCATTATCAAGATCAATGTGCAAGTCCATAAGTCGTTATAGGAACAAATTTTCTGCGATATAAAAAAAACACTAGACAGTTCCACAAAACTAACTCTACCAAAAGAATCGTCAAAGATTACTGGAATAAAAATCTGTGATATTCCTTAAAACTTAAACTGGTACTACAACCAGATATGAACTACTGGTTAAGAAGCTATATATGTATACATCACGTATAAGTGTGCATTCGATAAAATCTCTGTCCAGACACATGTGAACAACATTGCTTCATATACTTAGAATCTGCGACATATACTAGATTAGGACAAAAAATGTTCTCTCAACAACAAAAATATACGTGGAAAGAAATTCAAAACAATTTTCAGCAAACTAATAAACCGTGAAAAAATGTGAAATGATAAGACCCCAGGTCGAAAACAATAAAATGTGCTATATGAACATTTAAAGAATATATTCTTTCCCTTTATATTCAAACAAAAACAAAAAAAACATTTTTTTTTAAAAGCGACAGACCTCTATAATTTTGTTTCTTAGTCATGAAAATCAAATACCTATTCAGAGGATTGGTTATCTTTAAAAACTCTAGGAATTTTTCCACTGTAAAACGAGCTTTTCATCATTAAAATTTTGTACCGGAAATAAATCAACAATAAGTAGGAAACACAAAATTCAGAGCGAACCGTGTTTAGAATGGTGCTGATAAGATCCTGGCGGGAGTCACGTGGACTGCAGACGAGAACCGTCTTGATGTTCAGCATCTGCGCAGTCCTCAAAAGTTCCGAGGCCTGCTCTTCCATCTTTTCTTTCGATGAGACTTCCAAGGAGTACGAAATCGACGAGATATCGTTGTCCATCATCTGTGACAGCAAATCGTTACACTCTGAAACGCAATGCTCGTCATGAGACAACATTATTGTGATTTCAAGGGCAAGCTGACATCTACTGTGATTGCTAATGAAGAATTCACACGATAATTACTGTGATAGATGGCTATTTCTGCGAGATGAAGCTTTGTCTGCGTATAAATAGATAATGTACCATTTAATAAGCAAATAAAAATCTTAAACGTTGATTACATCAGCCAATATTATTTACAATATTTCTAATAAGTGTGCGTTTCTGAATTTGCCACATACTGTATTAATCTGTGTTTCTGTGTGTAGTTAACCTAACTTAATTTTACTGCCTGAGTTTTCGTGTGTAGACTAAAACTACATAAATAACTTAATTTTATCGCCGAAGTGATTGTAACCTTGATCAGATGTTGGATCGTCAGGTTTGACTACAACTGCGATCTTCCAGTCGTACGCAATCATTACATCCACCACAGCCTTATTAACCTGCTGAGAGGGAGGCTTCATTACCAGCATCGTTTTCCAATTCACGTGATTTCTGACGCTGTTAACGTCTATCCAATCAAATCCTTTGTAATCGGTGACGATGTAAGGAATCTCCATTTTTTCAGCTATCATAGCAACGTTCATATAAAATGGACCAATGAGGACACTAAGACTCGCTGACGACCCACCTTGGTCCGTCATTGCTGTACATGTAATAAAAAACACTATGTTGTAGAATATGAATGATACTAAACATACTATAAGTGCACTTCTTGTAAAGGGACTAAGATTTAGCGGCTTTTGTGGTGAAACAAGAACGCTAATATAAAGCTGCGATAAAATATAAAATTTTGTATTCATCCATTTTTAATCACAATCACGCCAAATGGTGGATAAAGCTTAGATCAGATTTTAAATAAGCTGAAATACAAAATGTAAATACGCACACAGTGCTTTAGTGAATGCATACTATAAAAATCTAGGACATTAGTTTTTTCAAAGACAACCAATTTTTTTTAGATGGAATTGCCTCACGTGAAACAAAATGTACCGGTTTTAATAGCCTCCTCAATGATGGTCCAGCCCCCTGTCTCTATCTGCAGGTCTTTTTTAACTTCTATGTCCACGTACTTGTTGAACTGGAAACAACTGAGCACTTCGGACTCGTTGGTTAATCTAATACTATCAGTAATGTCCTTACGCAATGTGTCTATGGTGTTTACAGCCGTGTCTGTGTCTTGAAAAAGAATCCCTAAAGGGCAAGGAAGAAACAGTGGTTAAAGCGAAGTTATCCACATAATTCGGCAACTTTATTAACTGTAAATGTAAATATTTTCATTAGGAGGAAAATCAAAGCATCATCGTCATCACAGAAACACGAAATGAGTAAATACAGAATATTTCATCTTTTAAAAATTTAGCACCACATGAGCCCGTTGGCCAAGGGCTGATGTAAAGGCAAAGATAATGAACAGTGAATTAATGGTAGTAGAAACGTTCGTACCATATCAATAACTAGTGACGCGTTTCCGCTTGAAACACGGTCTACTTTCGGTTTAACGTTTTAGTCGAGGAAGAAAAAGTTTAGGAACCGCACAAAATTAGATTTATTCGATTATATTCGCCTCCAACATTGAACCCGACTATTTACCGTCTTTCCTTCATATTTGATATATGGTCGGTTCAATGTTGGAGTGCGAATATAAGCGTAAGTCTAATACGGACCTAGTTTATTAGTCAGTGGTGCTAATTCTAAGGGTATCCCAAGCTTTATTCAAATAAACAAAAATTGAAAGTATGTTAGTAATAAAATGCCAACCTCTATATGTCCAGATAATGCCATAGATAAGACTAGAATTCGAAATTTATTAAATTAGGTGAGTATAAAATGTTGCCTTGCTTTTTCATCCTATACATTCAAGAAGGGTAACTCCTTTTAAAGGATATTTTTATTACAGTGTTTTCGGAAAAAAACATTATCATGTGTTCTCTTTTTTAACTTTTATTCAATGTTTTTGGTTTGAATATTTATTTGTTAACATATGTGCTTCTGCCATTACATATAATCCAGTGGGTTTTCCTGTCTGATTGTAATAAAAAGAGAATTTCTGATATTTTTGTCATGTTTTTTCCTCACAAATAAAATTAATAGTCACTGAACAGAATTTTGTTTTCATTGTCTTCATCTTACCTATACATTTGTCGCTTAACTTTTCAATACAAATAGTGTGTATAATAATGGAAGGGTTAGGACAAAAATGTATTTTTTCCGTTTTTTTAAAAAACAAATCTAAAAAAATCCTAAAAATAACAGTTGAAGGTATTGTGTTTAGCTGTTGCCATCTTTCATCATAATTAATGACTGGATCATAGGCCAAAAAATTGTCAGACGTTCATTCACCTTAATGTCGTAAGTCCCAAATGGAATGCAAAAAACAAGAGTTGGGCAAACACTGATCCATGGACACACCAGAGTTGGGATCAGATGCCTAGAAGGAGTACGCGTCCTCTGTTGACCGGTCACACCTACATGTAAGAGAACTATTTTGCACAATTTTCTAGCAAACGTTTTTTTTAAAAAATAAGTTATTTGATTGTTATCTTTTTTAATATTTTACAAAGTAAGGAACACCCATAAGTAGTGTTTTTCTATTCTTCGAAAAAGAAATTTTCAAGAATTTTGTAAAATGGGAGTTGACAGAGATATAAGGGAGAGAAAGGGCTGACAACTCTGCCCGAGAGAAAAATACTTTCTAAGCATTTCTAGAAGTTTAAGTATAAATAGACTGTAAATTTCGTGGTAATAAACACTCTACATAATTGCATCATTGGATATTACATTGATAGAGACTGGACTTAACGATCCATTTCCACAGTGCCACACATCAGCATAAATATTCGGCTAGGTGCTAAACAAACAATGGACACTATTTTGTGACCTTACTGTAAGTTTGTATTTTTCCCTCTTGTACTTTTTCTGTGAATGGTAAATAAATAGTTTAAATTGTTGAAAATCTGTTCCTAAATTTTGCTTGACTAAGGGTAATACTGACCCATATTAACACCTAAGCCATGTAGAGGTTCATACTGTGTTATTCTATGTAAAAGTTAATCTGATAAATTCTTGATCTTTGAAGTTAATCTGATAAATTCTTGATCTTTGATCCGCTCCGATATTCTGATGCAGTTAATACCATAAGACCGGAGCGGATCAAAAATCTAGTTTTTATCAGATTGTCCATGAAGATATACCATTCCCATACAATAATCGACTTATCCCACACATGAAGGATCGACTATCCCACACAGTAAGGATTGATCAATCCCATACCGAAAGGATCGACCAATCCCGGATAGAAAGGATCGACCAATCCCACATAGGAAGGATCGACAAATCCCACATTGGAAGGATCGATAAATCCCAAACAGAAAGGATCGACAAATTGCGGATAGGAAGGATCACCAATCCCACATAGGAAGGATCGACAAATCCCACAAGGGAAGGATCGACAAACCCCACATAGGAAGGATTGACAAATCCCGGATAGGAAGGATCACCCAATCCCACATAGGAAGGAGCGACAATTCCACATAGGAAGGAGCGACAAATCCCTGATAGGAGAGATCGACAAATCTCATACAGAAAGGATCGACAAATCGCGGATAGGAAGGATCACCCAATCCCACATAGGAAGGATCGACAAATCCCACAAGAGAAGGATCGACAAACCCCACACAGGAAGGATCGACAAATCCCGGATAGGAAGGATCACCCACTCCCACATAGGAAGGCGCGACAATTCCACATAGGAAGGAGCGACAAATCCCACATAGGAAGGATCGACCAATCCCACAAAGGAGGAATGGATCAATCCCATACAAGAATGCTGACAAATCTCACACCGAAAGAATTAACCAATCCCAAATACTATTCATCGAGGTAATACATTGTAGGGGTCAGTCAACCTCAATTTGTATTACTCACCGGACCATAGAAACAGAAGGGTCTCAAATTTATACTCACCGACATAGAACACGAAGGGTCGGCCTGACTTAGACTGTCGGCAGATTTGATGGGAGGTCTGACATAAACACAAGAGCAGAAATAGCACTGTTTTACAAGATTCCATTTTGATAATCTGCAAAAAAAAATGTCAGACGATTTCCATCAAAAGTTAGAAGATACCTCTCGATTACATGCATATTGAATATTTGGTATATACACTTGCGTGCCAAATTAAAAGTCACAAAACATTTTTTTACTATATATTTCATTGAAATTCGCTTTTTCCTCACAAGCTCTTGTGTTTTTATTCCTTGACAGATTCGGATGCAAGTTTTGCCGTCAGAATCACGTAGAGGTTTTGCAATTTCTTCCATGATTTAAATCTTTCATCCCAGACAATGTGATTATTAACTTTTGAGTGAAACTTGATCCATTTGCCAACTAAATTAGTTGGGTTTTACTCAATTGATCTAGTTATTAACCAGACAGGATAGAGAAAAGGAGTTTTAAACAATACTTACCTTTGTCTTTCATAGGATAGCCGATAATTTCTGCAAATGGCTTGAAAATGGAATTTATTTTTCTCCACAATTTAGTTGGGACATGATTCATCCATTTTAATATTCTTCATTTTAAGTGGATAATAATATGCTCATTCATTAATTCAGAAACACAATATTAATTCTTGCGAAGATAACGTCATTTTTGAAAAACCGATGTGATTTTTCAATGCATACAAACTATATTTTGAATATGTTTTTGTGACCTTTAAGTTGGCACGTAAGTGTACATGTGTATTTAACTAGAGGCCCAAGGGACAAAATGTCCGTCCGATTATCATACACACAGTACATTTCACTTATGACAATTTCATCATTGCTTTGCGCTCAATTTGGGTCTTTCATGTTCAGGGTGAAGCACAGTCAATGCACGCCAGACGCACGATAATAAACAAAATCTAAATACATATAGTAAGTATGGAAGCGTATTAAACAAGAGGCCCGAGGGCCTTGACGGTCACCTGAGTATCATAGCCAACACAGAGTCTCATATCTGCATTTCTAAGTCTCAATTACAGAGTCTTTCATTTACATGTTAACATCTTTCAAAAATATGCATATTTCCTATCATATACACAAGAAAATCATCAGTCAATCTCACAAGATTGTCAAGAATCTTAATGTCCAGTCAGCTTGCACCTTTGACCCAACAATTCGATAAAGAACACTCGGTCTCATGATATATTATGTATGATATGTTATGACGCTATGTAGAAAGAATGCTCTAGAACCCGTAAACCATAATTGCCACTTTAGATGTCAAGGCACTAGTCCTTTGACCTTTTGACCCCAAACTTCAAAAGGAACATATTCAGGTGCCAGGGAGTATCCATATGTATGATACAAGTTGGTACTCTACGCAAAAATGGATAATGCTCTCAGCCCAAACACAATAATCGTACTCGAGTCCAGTGTGCTTGACCTTCCCTTTTGACCCACAATCTCAATAGGAAACCACCTTGGTCCCATGGGTAGACCATAGCCATGATCATTGGGGCCAAGGCTAACCACTAAGAATCTGGAACTATTCTTAGTCACAGACGGATGACAGACACCCCGAATTCCAGTAACACACAAACCCCCCCCTCCCAACTTGTTGCAGGGGTTACGTATAAACTAAATGGCCTCCCTGATCATTCTATATATTCATTTAGCTTACTCATCATTAATTAATAAGGTATGGCAAACTTGAGAAAAATGAAAAAGATATACATTGAGCTTTACAAAATAGTCATTGAGCATAGTAAACGACGTAACCTATTCCTAGTGTTATGAGTCTCCACCTAGCCCATCACTATCTCCGCGCGCTGCAA
>CAJDSM010030939.1:21450-35965 GCA_903981925.1 Ostrea lurida
TTTTGTATGTATTGTGTGGAATGCATTTTCAGATTCGTTGGACATCTACTTCCTGTTTAACGAGAAATTGGAATTATGTAAAACTATATTGATATCTTCAATAGGCACAGAGCGGGGGTATCATTAGTGAGCATTGGCTCACAGATTTCTTGATGTCGACTTTTTCGATAATGATGATTCTTCGTTATCTTGTATATCTTGTAATGCAGATATATTGGCACAGACACCCCCTCCTTCTCCTTTCCCCATTTTTAACAGCAGAGGTGAATAAAAATAACACAAGCTAGGATTTTGAAGATTGGGCAAAATTCTTTGCTTGTTAATATTTTCTGACAATTCTTCCTGCCTGCCCCCCCCCCCCTTTATATAAGAAGTACGATAACGTGTTCGGAGAATGGTATTTTGTATTAAAATTTGGGTTCTTACAGTATGTATTCAAGGTAAAGTTCAAGGTCTATGACAAGGAAATTCCGAATTTTCTCGATTGCATTTGACATCAGTCACAAGCGTGTGTTACATACAGATGTTGTATAATATTCAATATTACATGCTGCGAGGGAATGTTCCGTTTTGTGGACCTCTGGTTAAGTAACTTATAAATGCACTGTAACAGTTCCATCCTGGTCAATGAAATCGAACTTGACCATGAAGATTTCGGAGTGAAGGCCATTACAGATCTCTGAGTAAAGAACAATAAATTTGGGAATTCGAAATTACAAGACATGAAAACCTTGATTTTTAAAATTACTTTTGATCTGTGGAAGACAAGAATTCTGAAGCATGATAAATATCAATCTATCAATGCATGTTTGGAATATTTGATCTTCATCCGTGGTACTAAAGGCTGCAATAAAAAAAAAGTGGCGGCATCCAGAATGTACTGCTCTAGGTGTATTCGTTTGTTTCTTCCTGATAGTTAGGTTTTATTGTCTGACCTGATGCTGAACCAAAAAAAATAAAAAATAAACAAAACAAAAAAAAAACAAAAACAAATCACCCCCCCCCCAAAAAAAAAAAACAAACCCCCAGGTATGGCCTAACCTCAAGTTGACCTTTGAGATAAAACCTTAAACGGACCTGTATATGTTTGATATGCCTTTTTACGACGGAAAATGGATTTTAGGATTGATTGATTATTTATTGTTTTGCGTCCCGCTCGAGAATATTTCACTCATATGGGGACGTCACCATTGCCGGTGAAGGGCTGCAAAATTTAGACCTGTGCTCGGCACTCGGGGCCTTTGAGCAGGGAGGGATCTTTATTGTGCCACACCTGCACTGTGACACAGGGGATCGGTCCGGTCTCATCCGAAGGACCGCCCCATTCAGTCGCCTCTTACGACACGCAAGGGGATGCTGAGGACCCATCTTAACCCGGGTCCCCACGGGTAGGATTATCAAATGCAAAAGTTGTATATTTTCTTTACAGAATTTTGCCAATTTCACCCTCATCATAATAATTAAGTGTTTCATAGCCGATGTAATATTGAAATAGTGATTGATAAAAAGATGTAGTAAGTTGATTTTTCTTCATTTTTATTTTTATTTTTTCCAAAGTTTTCACTGTCCATTTCGACGTTTATTGGAATCAGCAAATCTACGAGTACAGTGTATATCTAATATGTTTGAAATTGAGACTCTCTGATCCCTGTGAATGAATAGCAGTGCTAAATCGACCAGTCCGTCTTCGTTCATAGTGCACCTACTTCAGTGCTTAAAAGTTAAGACGTCTCATTGCCGTAAAAGATCTTTCGCAAGGTACAGCTCCAACGGGCATAGTGAGCAAAAAAAAAAAAAAAAAGAAGAAATATTATAATATGTAAGTTTGGGTAAAAGTCCGAGTCTGCTAACGCTCTTTGGTGGTCATCATTTGACAGATTTGCACAGAAAACTTTCCACCTAATTCTTGACTAAAACCGACCATGTCTGGCAAATCATTCCGAAATCTCTAACATCAACCAACACGTCTTGAGTAAGGGTGCCTATCTGACTTGGTAATAACTTGAAGGCCAGGAACGAAGGACGTGTAACATCAGCAGATCTGACGTTAAGTTCGTCCACACAGTGATCTACAAATCCATTCTGTAATATTCTGCAACAGTGCCACCAACAGCGGCATTTTCTCTGTGTCGCACCTGGCCCACAGTTCTTGGGTTCTGTACTTTCGGCAATGGCTGTTGCTTTTGACCAAATACATCTCTGAAACACTTCGTCACATCTCTGGTCCTCAATAACTTGCTTGCAAGTTTGCGCGTCAACAAATTCTTTAGTCTATATACATATATATATCACATATTGAACTTTGAAGGCCCAATGTTAGTGGCTTTATATAACGTATAACAGATTTACTTTTTTTTGCACAACATACATTAATAATTTAATATTTGTGTATTTATTATCTGCTTAAGCAATTTATGTATCCTATAATAACATCTCTCATTGCTTTTTGCCGCTGGTCCATGCAGATATTGTTACACTAATTTGAACAAAGAATATATATACAGGAACTGCACTGAGCAAGAGTGGATTTTTTTTTTTTTTTTATTATTTTTTTTTTTAATCCATATATATCCTATAGCACCGTCTCTCGTTGCTATTTGCTGTTGGAAATACACATACTGTAAACTTGTATATATTACAGTGTCTTTGTATGTAGTAGCTGCACTGAGCAAGAGTGGATTTTATATAGGTCCTATAGCACTTTCTCTCGTTGCTTTTGCTGTTGGTATATGCACAGCTCATGTTACAAATTGTATATTATTTTTACTCCCATCACTATACATTTTAATACATATATGTGATATGGAATATTGCTCTAAGCAAAAGTGGATATAATCATGTCCTTTAGCACCGACTCTTGTTGCTCTTGTATATTTCTCTGTACATATATATGTATGCATGTTTTTTTTATGCCAGTATTATTATTTTTTCCTCCATCACTATACTTTTCAATACATATATGTGATATGGAATATTGCTTTAAGCAAAAGTGGATACAATCATTGTCCTTTAGCACCGACTCTTGTTGCTTCTTGTTATATTCTCTGTACATATATATGTATGCATGTTTTTTTTTGCCAGTATTATTATTTTTTACTCCATCACTATACTTTTCAATACATATATGTGATATGGAATATTGCTTTAAGCAAAGTGGATCAATCATGTCCTTTAGCACCGACTCTTGTTGCTTCTTGTTATATTTCTCTGTACATATATGTATACATGATTTTGGCTAAACATTTAACTTGACTTATACTGGGTAAATCCTTATTCCAGGAAATTTGTTGAACATTCATTAAGTTCAAACCAAAAAAAATTTTTTTCGAACAAATTATATGTTGAGAGAAGGAATGCGAGTCATCATACCATATATATTATATATATATATATTGTATTATTATCTAAATGAATCTAGTCAACATTCCAATATTGTTATACTATCTGAATGAATCCAGTCATCATTCCATACTGTTATACTATCTGAATGAATCTAGTCATCATTCCATATTGTTATTACTACCTGAGTGAATTTAGTCATCATGCCATATGGTTATACAATCTGAAACAACAGTTTGTTGTTAATTTTGTCTATTGTCATGCTATGTTGTTACATATATATATATATATACATGTATATATGTGTGTGTGCGTGTAATCATAAGTGTTGTATGTCAGCCCCATGAGGCCCTAATTTGGAAATAAACGTTATTCTATTCTATTCTATAACTATAAGGATATGGTGGGTAACAACAATTGCGACAATAAACGTCCTCCGCTCCATTATATTAATAAACGCTGTGGCTTTTGTACGAGCTCTCATTCCCGACATCCTCAAGCAAAGACAACATTGTTGCATATTTCCCAATGACAACGGACAAGGTGTCAACCCTAGAGGACCATCTAGTCTCACAAAGCTTGGACATGATATTGACAGGAAACGAATTTTCTATGAGTTTTTTTTACTCTCGGTAACACCATCTCCCTTATTAACAACTAAATAATCCATGGAAATAATCAACTTGTTTGGTAAATGACATTTCATGATTGATACTCTCTTTGGGCTAGCTTCCCAAAACCATGTCATTTGATTATAACATTATCATTAAGAAGATTTCTAGTTATAGGTATAGTATTGCATGAAGAAGAAATGACCAAATTAAGCACATGTGCTCGACAGTGATGATACTCGGCAAACGGTTGAATTTCTTGTACACGAGTGTACAGATTTTGATTCTGACATTATGCTTGCCCCGTCATAGCCTTGTCCTCTGTGATACCGAGTATCTTAATTAGCATTACTGATTAATGCTGCAACGCCTGAATCAAGTGGAACAAATCCAGTAAAATCTTCATTCACTTCATTGTTTTCATCGACTATCTTATGCATATTGCCATTTGTTATAAATTCGCTACGTGTGTACAACAGAAAACCATTTGGCGGACCTCGCACGGCATACTATTGAATTTAATATCTCTTGTCCAGCCAACTCTATTAATTCATTTTGTATGTCAGGACCATCTTCGCTAGCCAAGGGTTTTCGGTCCACTTCGGGGAGCGGAGTGGACCGAAAACCCTTGGCTAGCGAAGATGGTCTGGACTGGAGTATCTGGCGTTGTAAGCTGTATTTTTAAAGTGGACTTGAAGAACAGGCTTTTCTCTAGTAAACCAATGAACGGGGGTGGGGGGTGTTGGTTTCCATCATGATCCTCGCATATCCCAATTATGGCCCCTAAACGGAATAGTTATTTGACCAAGGGCAACTACTACGTTGACGATATTGGGTACAATTTCTGTTTTTAAGAATAGTGTCTTCATAAATTTTGGAAATACCGCTTTTAACGCCCTTTTCCTCACCCGTGTGAATTTTCATGAAGCTTTAATCGGAGCGTTTTCATGAGCGCTTGATTCCTCGTTTAGAACCCAAAGCGTCTTTCCAATCTCTCAAACCAGTTGTGAGTTTTTCAGTTTGATTTCGCTGTCCAAAAGCAACGCAGGGGGCACAAAGTGCGGCATCTTCGTATCGTGACCAATAAAAAATACCTTCCCATGTTATATAACGTCTACCATTTGTTACAGGAAAGGAGTATTTTTCATGTAGGGGTGGAGGCCATTTTTTCAACAATATTGTTGATTTTTGGTATCATCTAAGTTTTTTCGTATAAAATTGATTGGATCCGTAGAATTATTTTTTCGTTTTTTCTCGCCACATGAATTGGTCCATTCTGGTCTAATGTTGACGTAATAGATTGATCTGTAGTTAGAAATAGGGAGGTAATAAAGTTGTTTGGTCTATTTTGAAATGTTAAAGAATACGCTGATAAATCGAGTTTTGTTAATAGCCACTGCTCAGGTGTCCAAAAGATAATAAAAAAGCAGGTTGACGTCGGGCAAAATATTAGAAAACAAATGATGTAAGGTGTGGATACTGGTCATTTCAGAGTCATGTCATAACAATCATGAGTGCTATATCGATTCTTCAGTCTATAATGCGCTCTTCGGTGGTGCGATAAAACCATTGATTGTCCTCATCCACATGTAATTATACAGTAGTTAAACAAGACCAGGTTATTCACAAGGAATGTACCAAGTTTAATAACAATCAATGTTTATATAGAAATTCCGATAAACACACAGGCGAAATTACACCTGTAACTCTGACCTCACACAGATTTTAGGGATGATAAAAATGAATAGTAAGTGGTGTTAATCAGATGTGGATTCTCAAAAACACTAAAGAGCTTTTAGAAAACTTCAAGTTATGAGATTTTTCTAAAATTGACTGCATCAAAACGTACAATTCCTCACGATAAATTAAAAATTAGGCTTTTTCAGATATAATAGATAATTGCTTTTTGAACAAAAACGGCGCCCGAAAATGCAAATGTCTGGTCTTGGGAAACAAGACACATATTTTGTTAGAAAACACTCTGATTGCCCACACAAGTACTCTGAAGTAGATATTAAGAGCATGCTTGGGTTTCTTATAGATACTATTTATGTAGTCTTTGGAGATCATAACATGTCTTCCAACAATCCGTTGGTATTCCTATGGACACTAATTGTGTCCCCTTATTGGCAGACTTATTTTTTATATTCATACGAAGCAAAATTTGTTCAAAAACTGTTACGGGATAGAAACAAAAAAAATTGTGTCCTTAAACTTTACATATAGATATATAAAGATGATGTCTTATCAAATAACAATCATAATTTTCATAATTATGTCCATTTAATATATCCCGACGAACTCGAAATAAAGGACACCTCGGACTCTGACATAGCTGCTTTATATTTGGATATTTTACTTAATTAATATTGCCTCTAATGGAAGACTGACAACTAAATTATATGATAAGCGTGATGACTTTAACTTTGCAATCGTCAACTTTCCTTTCCTTTTATTTTTTTTTATTTTAAACAATATTTTATTCAAATAATATGAATGGGATCGGGCAGCAGACACAACCTATTTTAGCCCTCTCCCTCTCCACTTTCCTTTTCTGTGTAGTAATGTACATGTACCACTATCACCTGCTTATGGTGTGTATGTCTCCCAGTTGATTCGATACACAAGAGCATGCCATGCGTATTAGGACTTTTTAAAGCGAGGCCAACTACGAACAAACAAGTTGATGTTGCAGGGTTATAACAAATCTCGTTCAAAGTAATCATTTCGCAAATTCTATGGTCGCTATAATGACCTTGTATGAGATTACAAATGATAACTAAGTCATTTGTTATTTGTTAGACTGTCATTTTCGTACTAGATTTGACGACGGGTAACCCTGTTTACTTTGTTGCGACTAAGGGCTTATAGCGGGTGTTGACCGGTCGGCAGAGGATGCTTACTCCTCCATGGCACCCGTTCCTGCCTTCGCTTTTTTCAGAGGACCGTGTTGCCCTACGCTCGACTTTGTAGGGGTTTGTGTATCATTTACATGTAATACTGAGGGGTTTGTGTATCATTTATTACTGAGGGGTTTGTGTATTATAACATTTAATGCTGAGGGGTTTGTGTATCATATTACCACTGCAACAGGTTTGGTTTATCATTAAATAATGAAGGGTTTGTGAATCATTTAAATACTGATGGGTTTGTGTATTGACTTTAATACTGAGGGTTTTGTGTATCAATATTATATACGATGGTTTTGTGTATTATTTAAACCTACTGTGGGTTGGTGTATTATTTAATACGTGAGCCGGAGTTTGTGCATATCAATTTATAAACTGAATGGGTTGGTCTATTATTTAATACTGAGGGTTTTTTTAGTATCAAATTTAATACTGAGAAGGGTTTTGTTTTGTGAGTATCATTTAATACCGAGGGGTTTGTGTATCAATCTTAATACTGAGGGGTTAATAAGTGTATTATTTAATACTGAGGGGTTTTGTGTATATACTTATACTGAAGGGGTTTGTGTAATCATTTAAATACTGAGGTTTTGTGTATCATTTAATACTGAGGGTTTGTGTATCATTTATGCTGATGAGGAGGGGGGGAGGGGTTGTGTATCAATTTATTTACTGAAATGGGTTTGTGTATAATATTTTTAATATTGAGGGGTTTGTGATAATCAATTTAATACTGAGGGTTTGTGTACTGATTTAATACTGGAGGGTTTTTGTGTATGCTATAGAAAGGGTTGTATATCAATTTAATACTGAGGAGTTTGTGTATCAATTAACAACTGAGGGTTGTGTAGCATTTAATGAATCTGAGGGGTGTTGTGTATCATATTAATACTGAATGGGGTTTGTGTAATTAAACTGAGGATCATTTAATATCGGATGGTTTTGGTGTATCACTTTAATTGGCGGTTTATCATATACGATGGGTTTGTAAATTTATCGAGGGTTTTTGTTTTTATACGAGTGTATTGTTGATATCATGTTAAATACCGGGAGTTTGTGTATCATTTAATAGCGAGGGGTTTGTGTATTCATTAATTAGAGAGTAGTGTCATATACTGAGAATTTTACATATCTGAGGGTGAAATTTAACTGAGATTGTGTATTATACAGGTTTGACATTAACTGAGGGATTTTTGTGTATCATTTAATACTGAAGGGTTTGTGTATTTTATGCTTCCCCTCAATTTTACAACAGCAAACATGACTGGAAATTGCGACCAATTTTTAGCTCAATGCTGAGATAAGAAATTTGTATAAAAAGAAGTACAAACATGCTAATAACAAAATACGATGTAAACAGTATACAAAATACATGTAAATTACAATACAAACATGTATAAAATACCATGAAATAGAAATAAATGAAACAAACAATGTAAGATTACAATACAACATGTAATACAAAAAAACATGTAAAGTACAAATAGAGAAAAAGTATATATGACTAGAAATTTTTTCTAAAGTAACAAACAAAAGTTATGGTAGAAATCACACCAACTTGGCCTTGGTAAAGTATTATATATCAATTTAAATACTGACGCGAGTTGATAGATGTATCATTTAAATACTGAAGGTGGTTTGTAAGTAATTAAATACATTTAAATACTGAGTGGTTTGTGTATTATTTCCTTTACACTGAGGGTTTTTATGTGTATCATTTAATACTGAGGTGGTTGTGTATCCTTCTAATACTGAGGGATTTTTGTTATGTGTATCATTTAATCGCGAGGGGATTTGTGTATCAATTTAAAATACTGAGGTTTTGTGAATATCATTTAATACTGAGGTTTGTGTATCATTTCTACTGATGGGTTTTTGTGTAATCAATTTAATACGGAAGGTTTTTGCGTGTATCCTTTAATACTGATGGGTTTTGTGTATCATTTTAAATACGGAGAGGGTATTTGTATGTAAACCTTTAATATTGAGGGGTTTGTGTAATCATATTAATACTGATGGGTTTTGTGAATCAATTTAATACTGAGGGTTTTTGTGTATCATAATTAATACTGAGACGGTTTGTGTATCATTTAATAACTGAGGTTTCCTGTGTATCAATAATTAAAATACACTGAGGGGTTTGTGTATCATTTAAATACATGAGGGTTTTGTGTATCAGTTAATCAGAGGGGAGAATTGTGTATACAGTTAAACTCCTGAAGGGGGTTTGTGTATCATTATATACTTCAAGGGTTAAAATTTGTGTAATCATTTACCACTGAGGGTTTTGTGTATCATATTAATACTGAGAGGGTTTGTGTATTATTTAAAATAACTGAGAGGTTTTTGTTTGTGTATCATTTAATACTGAGGAGTTTGTGTATCATTTAATACTGAGGGTTTGTGTATCATATTAATACTGAGGGCTAATCTGTGATCATTTAATACTGAATGGGTTTTGTGTATCATTTAAGTAATGAGGGTTTTTGTGACTCATAATAATAACTGAGGGGTTGGTGTAATATTTAATACTGAAGATTTTGATTCGTATCATTTAATACTGAAGGGTTTTTGTATCATTTAATGCTGAGGGTTGTGTATCATTTAAATACCTGATGGGATATTGTTATCAATTTAATACTGAAAGGGGTATTGTGTATCATTATAATACTGAAGGAAGGTTGTGGTATTATGATTCATTTAATACTGAGGGCTTTGTGTATCATTTACCACTGCGTGGTTTGTTTAAATGCATTTAATACTGAAGGGTTTGTGGTAATCATTTTAAATAACTGAGGTTTGTTGTATTTATTTTAATACTGAGGGTTTTCATGTGTTCATTTAATATCAGATGGTTTTGTGAGATATATATTATAAATACTGAATGGTTTGGTGTATTAACTACTTAATACTGCGGAGTTTGTGTATCCTTTAAAATACTGAATGGGTCATTTGTTCTAATTAATTTAATAACTGAGGGTTTTATGTATCATATTAATACTGAGGGGTTTTGTTTGTGTGATACAATTTAATACGGAGGGGTTTGTGTAATCATTTAATATACTGAGGGGATTTGTGTCATTATTTAAACTGAGAAGGGTTTGTGTATCATTTTAATACTGAGGGGTTTGTGATCATCTTAATACTGAGGATTTTTGTGTATCATTAATACTGAGGGTTTTGTGTATTCATTTAATGCTGAAGGGGGTTGTGTACTCATTTACATTACTGATGGGTTTGTAGTATTATTTAATATTGCGAGGGTTTGTGTATCATTAAATAAATACTGAGGGGTTCTGTGTATCATATAATACTGAGAAACAGGGTTGTGTAAATTATGATATCATTTAATACTGAGAGGCTTTGGTGTATCATTTACCCATAGAAGGGTTTGTTTATCATTATAAATAACGAGGGGTTTGTGGTATCATATTAATACTGGATGGGTTTGTGTATATTTAATACAATGAGGGTTTTTTGTGTATCATTTAATAAACCGATGGTTAACTTGTAAGTATCATTTAATACTTGAGGAGTTTGTGTATCATTAATACTGAATGGGATTTGTGTATTATTTAAAATACTGAAGGGCTTTTTATGTATCATTTAACTACTGAGGGCTTTTTGTTTGTGTATCATTTAATAACGAGGGGATTTTGCTGTATCATTTAAGTACACGAGGGGTTTGTGTATTATTTAATACTGAGGACAGTTTGTGTTTCACATTTAATACTGAGGAAGTTTAATAGTGTATCATTTAAATACGAGGGGTTTGTGTAATCATTTAATACTGAGAGGATTTGTGTATCAATATAATACTGAGGGATTTTTGACTGTATCATTTTAATACTAGAGGGTTTTATGTATCATTTAATACTAGAAGGGGTTTTGTTTGTGTATTATTTAACTACCGAGGGTTTTGTGTATCATTTAATACTGAGGGGTCATATGTAGTATTATTTAATACTGAGGAGTTGTAAGTATCATTTAATACTGATGGCGGTTTGTGGTATTAATTTAATAAACTGAAGGAAAGTTTTGTAGAATCATTTTGAAAAATACTGATGGGTTTGTGTATTATTTAAAATACTGAGAAGTTTTGGTGTATACATTTAATATCGATGGTTTTGATGTGTATCCATTTAATAAACTGAGGAGTTTGTGTATCATTTAATACTGATGGGTTTGTGTATTATTTAATACTGAAGGTTTATGTATCATCATATTCAATACTGAGGGGTTTTGTTGTGAGTATCCATTTAATACCGAGGGGTTTGTGTATCAAGATTACATACTGAAGGGGTTTTTGTGTATTTTTTTAATACTGAGGAGTTTATGTGTAAAATCAATTTAATACTGAAAGGAGTTTGTGTATCATTTAATACTGAGGGTATTGTGGTATCCATTTAATACTGAGGGATTTGTGTATCTCCTCATTATTACTAGAGGATTTGTGTATCATTTAATCCTGATGGTTTGGTGTATTATTTAAATACTGGAGGGTTTTATAATTACTCATTTAATACCTGAGGGGTTTTAAGTTTGTGTATACATTAATCCCAGAGAGGGGTTTGTGGTATCATTAAACTGAGGGGTTTGTGTATTATTTAATACTGAAGGAAGTTTATGTCGTATACAATTTAAATACGAATAGAGGGGTATTTGTGTATCATAATTAAATACTGAAACAGGGAATAAATTGTGTAATAATGTATCATTTAATACTGAGGGCTTTGTGTATTATGATATAATTTAATACTGAGGGGTTTGTTTATTATGATATCAAATACTGAGGGCGTTGTGTACTATGATATCAAATACTGAGAAAAGTTCTTTTATACGAAGAGGTTTGTTGCACTACTTTGTAATTACGTCGCTTCAGCCTCAGGATTTCGCAGTCTTTATTGAATATAGATTGTATTGTCTGGGTAAAATAAAAAATCTTGGGAAATTAGATACTGAAAAAAGTATATATGTCCCAGAAATAATCAATTATGTATGTTAAAAAAAACAAAAAAAACACAAAAACGTTGTCTGGGTAACGCTGATATTTCGTATTTCCTCTACGGTATATCTATTACACAATGATTTCCCTGGCGTCCACAATTAATTCATACATATTTGTAATTTAGGAATTAAAAAAAAATTGTTGAAATTAATTTTTTCTTCGTTTTAATAAATTTTTATTCTGTTTCATGAAAAAGTGCGATTTTCTGTCTATGTGTGTTTGATATGTAATGTACACAATTCCATTGGTTACATTAAACTATTCTAAGTAAAAATTAATACAGTTTTTCTTTGAAAACACAATTGTAGATTGAAATGATACTTCCAAGTGATATAAAGAAATTATGCAGTTGGATCATTCATAATATCGCATGCGCTGCGGTCGTATTCAGCTCTAGCGACTCCTATAAAGCCCGCCGCAGTGATACACAGTTCACTTCTCGCAGGTCTGCTCTCTCGTGATATTATGAGCGACTGCATCCATCGATCTAATGACATGGAATAGTGAGTAATTAACAGTTTTTGAAGACGATACAAATTAATTCCGTTTATTAAACAAACTTCACATGCAGGCTGATTAAGAATTGATACATTGAAAGAGCCTTTATTCGTGTGGCGGAGCTTCGCGCGGAAATTAATTAACCCTGAAATGATGATGGACTGTTTTATTAACTAGACTAGTATATAACTACTGCAGCGAGCGCTCACTAGCCAGTGTTCGGAGACATGGACCCCAACTACACATTCCAGAACTCCAGTGTGCTGGAGGGTCGTTACCCAGAGGAAGACTTTTCTCAGCATATATTTTGGATTTATACTCCGGCCATTGTGTACACGGTACTTTTGATGGTTTCGGGATTTTTTGGTAACAGTCTCGTGTGGATTATTTATTACTGGAAATGGAAGCACATGTCTTCTAGAATATTTATTTTATCTCTCGCCATGTGTGATCTCATCAATTGTGTCATCACCATGCCGACGGAAATCACCATAATGGTGGACAGTTCTTTGTTTCATCTGGACTTTATTTGTAAGCTGTCTCGGTTCACTACCTACATGTGTAATTCCATCTCCACCCTGGTGCTCATCGCGGTTGCCGTTGACCGCTACCAGAGAATTTGTTGTCCCCATCGACCAGTAATGACGTCATCCACGGCCCGCCACATTGTTGCCTGGTTGATTGTAGTGTCTTTGACAATAACATGGCCGGCCCTTGTTTTGTACGGGAAGCACACGGTCAGATTGTCAGAACACGGCTTGAATTTCTCCATACTCACGTGCCAGATCGAGGACAATTACGTACCCACAAAGTACCCCCTCATTTTGTTCGGTATCCATGGCGTCGGAACTTTGATAACCTTCACGTCATTCATTATTCTCTACACGTGCGTTGCAATTGCCGTGCGGCGCCAGCTCAGTTTTCGTAAAAAGACATCTTCCCGCCAAATGTCACCAGAACACAGTTGCAGGAAAACCATTCTAACCCCTTCCTGTTGTGCCGCCGCCGAGCGAAGCGTCCGGACGACGGTGATTCTCTCTGTGGTGACATTCGCGTATGTGTTGACGTTTTTACCGTTCCTTGTTATCGCGATACATCGAACTCTGCACCCAATGTTCTACCAGAGTCTGAGTGACCCCGCCAAGATGGTGTATCAGGTGTTCCTGCGCTCCTACCTCTTGAATTGTTGTATTAATCCGATCATTTACTCATTCTTAAACACCGATTTCCGAAAACGATGTGCGTGTCTATTTAAACAAGGAGTTTGTAAATTTATATCAGGGAATTATGCATTGTGATCAACATTTCTTTGAATATAGATTATTTTTTCATCAAGGTAATGTCTCTTTTTTTCCTCATCGAAAATCTAACCAGTTTGTGTGTGTGTGTGTGTGTGTGTATTTTAAATGTTAGCTTTTACAAGTTTTGTTCATTTATAAAGACAAAACAGGGAAATAAAAGATAAAGGTGTGAATTCACAAATTTTAACGAGTGGAAAGAACAAATTTATATCGCTGCAGAGAAAAATAAGTCGCGACCTACTAATATCAAATTTTATCAGAATATCCAGAGAGAAAAAAATCGTTTAAAACGTGTTGCTATGTAATGAAAAAACAATGCATTCTGATTTAAAATATGATATGCTGTGTGATATGAAACATGATGTTAAACGCATTTCATCACGTGATGATCACTCAACGATCGAATACTGGTGTCCAACACAGACCCTCGGGTTTTAAGGGAAAATTATACTGCAGATAAATTTTAATTCTTTAAACTGTTAATTTATTCACATTACATCGCAATAAAGTAACTTTCGGTATGGCAGAACGTAACTGCTGGAGTCTGGCGATTATCAAATCGAACACACCCATCATCCCCTTCTACTCGTTATCTGCACTACTTCCGGTGATTATAAGGTGTAATCGGACTTATTTCTGTATTTACAGTTGCTTTATAAGAACTCGACTGAATTACTCAATCGTAGTCAATATTTCATGGCCCATCAAATAACGCAAAAATTGAACCTATTTAGCTTTTATCCTGAGAATTTTAATAATTAGTTTCTTTTTGATCCCACATATATCATACAATATTCAGATCGACAAATCGATTCTCACCTCAGCCTTCACATACAAAAAGGCGAAGTT
>CAJDSM010030945.1:0-27055 GCA_903981925.1 Ostrea lurida
TACCGGACAAATACGATAACCACAAAATACCGGACAAAATACGATAACCACAGAAATACCGGACAAAACACGAAACCACAGTGATGAAATTCTGTATCAGCACATCCGCACTACAGATGCGGCCAGTTTAAACCTCTCTTAAAGCAGCGTAAGCAGTTCTAATTGACTGCCTCTAAGTTAACTTAGGAGGCAGTTCTGCTGACTGCTCTAAACTGCCCTTTATTGGACTGTCGAGAGTGTTCTATGGACTGCTCCAAGTTCACGTATAGAACAGCTCTGCCGACTGTCCCCAAGTCACTTAAAACAGCCTACGGCTGCACCAAGTTCACTTAAAACAGCTCTACGACTGCGTCCAAGTTTCACTTAGAACAGACTGTTATTTAATTCTGGTGTTATAAAAAAATATAGATAAAAAACAGGGCGCCACAAGGTAATTACCAATTCCCCGCTTGCTATACCTGGACTTTAAAAAGAGGAACGACAACTGAAAATTAACGAAAGATAACCCAGTTGTATTGTGATACAGTCAGTCCACTAAAAATTATATCCTGACACGAGCGTGTGTTTTATGACAAAGATTCCGAGTATATTAGATGAGGTATTTGTCATGCAATCTTCGTGAGTATGAAATATAATTTGTTTTTATTCACTTGAGTGGAGGAATGTAGATTTTGTGACAACAGACCTACCAAAGAGCACAGTTACCCGCTACTTCCCGAAATGATAGAAAGCTCTACTAATGATTTTCTTTCGAACCGCTCTGTATATTCTGATATTCCCAAACAGTGATAACATATTATGAGCATTTTTCTACTTGCATCCCGTGCTAACTTACGTTTTGTTTTGCCCATAACTGCTTCTTACACAAAACACACAATTCACACCGATTGGGGATGGGCATTCTTGTTTTTGGTTTATTCTAGCCCTATTTTCGACTTGCATACAATCTGATGAAAAAAAAATCTACAAAATCATTACCGCCGCTTTATATTGAAAAGAAATTATGTAAATTTATGCATTGGTAAATTAAAATAAAGTTTAAAAAGGATTTGCAGGATCAACCGACACTCTCAGATCAGTAGCAACACAAAAAACATACCCACGCTAACCACTTCGCTTTACCCGTGATTTATAGATTCAGGTTAAATTTGACTTCATTAAAGCGAAAGTAAATATTGCCTAAAGGTTTTCTTTAAAAAGATGTGTTTTTTGTATATAATGGGTCCAGTTCCATTTTTTAAAACATGAAAATTGATATTACAGAGGTTACACTATC
The DNA here is from genome assembly GCA_903981925.1 of Ostrea lurida. NCBI lineage: Eukaryota > Metazoa > Mollusca > Bivalvia > Ostreida > Ostreidae > Ostrea > Ostrea lurida. The sequence goes on from CAJDSM010030945.1 coordinate 1,277, forward strand.
ATTTAAGACCTTTTCCTGTTGAATGGAACTGACCCACTCATATTTCAAAACTCAATGTTTAATGGCATTACACCTATTTTCACTCAAAAACTGCGTATGAGCCATGTTTAACCAACCCATTATTAATCAAACCTCAATTAAGTTTAGTATAAGCTTCATTTTGAGTTGAGATCACCGACTACTCATTATATTTCATAAAAGAACCGGAATTTTTGTCATTTTGAAATTTTAGATATCCTGTGGTCTTCAAGAGCGGGGATTTGCCCCCGGCCTTGGCCCCAGATTCGTTAAAAAATCGCATCAAAAACAGAAATTGGGAAATGAGAGGTAAGTTTTTAACAGATGGAATTTCCGGATTCGGTATTTTTGCTATTTAAAAAAAACAGTGCATATACTGCGATATTGAACGAGAATTACATGATGCCACTAGCACCAAACTTACCTTGTTTAATCATGATTCGGATATGGTTATCATCTTGTCCCTCAACATCCGATTTTTTGTTGAATAATTACAAACTTCCAGGCGAAAAGAAGTGTATTTTGTTGACACCAAAATGTATAAAGACCCAAGCAGCGAATACATTTTGGTATTTTGATGATAGGTAATAATCATTCTCAGGAATTTACAGTTATGTGTCATAATGAGGGATTAAATTATAGTAGTTCAGGTGTGGTCTTGAAGGTTGGGTATGTCTTGATCTGCACTAAACAGTCCATGTACCAACAAATTAACTAGTCACCTACTTGATATAACCTAAGCTTTGCAAACCCCTGATAACTCTAACTGCTAATCACTTCGGTTTGTAACAACCAACTTCAGAATGGACAAACCGAGAAACTTTTTACCAGCCTTCTGATTCTGTCAATATGCTGCTCACTCTTTTGAACGAATGCTCTTCCCCTGTTCTCTTAAATTATTAACAATTCTCTGTTTATGTCAAAAAGCAGTCTATTCAAATTTCACCAGCATCTCTTCCACTGATACTGACCATTCACTTTCAAATTTTAAAAGAACTGTCAGTTTCCAAAGCGGTTAAATATATATACAGCTACAACTCCTCCTAATCTATGACCGCTCGACGTTAACTTAGAACAGGTCTATGACTGCTTATGACCGCTTCGCGTCTCTTCTAAGTCCGGCTCTAAGTTAACGTAGAACAGCTCTATGGCTGCTTACATGTATGACAGCTTTGCGTCTGCTCTAAGTTAACTTAGAGCAGTTCTCATGACCGCTTTCCGTGACTGGTTGGGCGAGAGGTTAGAACTGGTCGCATCTGTAGGGTCTATTCGGTTGCCTTCTCCAGAACTGGTCCAGGATATCGCCAGTATATGTCTCCAATCTCTTCCTGCTATTTGAGAAGCAGACAATGATCTCCAGACTGCAAAGTATCTACTTTAGATCAATCTTAAAGCTCTCCACTGACCCAACCAAACACATACAGCAAATTGAGATTCCGGGGTATGAGAGAGAGAAAAAAGCACGTGCGAGCTCGAAATACAACTTAAAATCACCCACCACCAATCACTATACCCCCATTTTGAGGAGGAATGACCCAATTTCGATAAACCGAAACATCAGCACTGTAGCTTACAATAGATATATAGAATAATTATAGAATAACCTTTAATCCATAAAATCATAGGAATTTATCTGTCCAAAAAATTAGTTCAAATCACAAAAAGTCAGTCACACATCACAGGAAATCCACAAATTATAGGAAATTCACGAACACCATACGACCACGTCACAGGAAAGGAATCGTCTCGAGACATCGAACACATCAGGAAAACGGACACCACAATTTCCACCAACGGAATATTCGGCCTACCTACAACAGGGTTACTGCAGACAGCAGGGTTACCCCACCCCGCACTTTAGGGTAGGGAGGAGTTTACACCCCTTTCACAACTCATTAAAGAGTTTCTTCCGTACCCCCTTGCAATGTCCGAATCTGGATTGTCCCTTGTTCACCATCCTTCGAAACTGGGCCACAAAGCCTGAGCTCCACGATCTATACTAACTCGCAAAGCGACTAGCCTAAACCACATCCTGTTCATGACCAAGAGGTTTGTCAGGGGGAACTCTCTTAGTAGAAAGGGAACGCTCCTATCCCACCAGATGATACCCGTGGGGGTTCGGGTTAGAATAGGTCCCCAGCATCCCCTTGTGTGTCCTAAGAGGCGACTGAATGGGGCAGTCCTTTGGATAAGACCGGGAAAACCAAGGTCCTGTGTCACAGCAGGTGTGGCACGATAAAGATCCCTCCCTGCTCAAAGTCCATGAGTGCCGAACATAGGCCTAAATTTTGCAGCCCTTCACTGGCATTGGTGACGTCTCCATATGAGTGAAATGTTCTCGAATTGGATGTAAAATCAAACGCCAGATTAAACCACATGAAGACCACGGGGCCACACTCAGTTGACGTCATAACATAGCCACCGCGTCATCCATGACTGTATAACCACCATCGGACCAGCGCCGAGTATGTTTGTTAGGCGTCTTAGGGACAGTCTCCTCTGCGAACAGACAACCCACCGCCTCAACTACGGCTGTAACAATCCGGCCGTGCTCATCAGGAATTGTATCCACCAAAGCCTACATGCTTTCCCTCTCGCTTGGATTATCCACACAGACCTCATCGCAACACCTGATGCGAAAACCGATCTCCGCCCTGAACAATCCAGACTCGCACACACGACACTCAAATGCAGCATGGTCCCGAAACTGTCATGAATCTCTTCGGATGAGACGACAAAAAACCGAGGTCCCGTGTCACAGCAGGTGTGGCACGATAAAGATCCCTCTCTGCTCAAAGGCCATAAATGCCGAGCGCAGGCCTAAATTCAGCAGCTCTTCACCGGCAATGGCGACGTCTCCATATGAGTGGAAAATTCTCAAGAGAGACGTAAATTTTAGTAAGATTCAAAATACGTTGCCGGTGAAGGGCTGCAAAATTTAGGCCTGTGCTTGGCACTTATGGCCTTTGAGCAGAGAGGGATCTTTATCGTACCACGCCTGCTGTGAGTAAATATAAGAGTATAATTATTGTATGACTACCTGACATCATATTATATTATTCAAATGACCTTTACATGTATATTTGCTTAAATTTTCTATCTATTATCATGTCTACTTATTTTTCTATCTATTATCATGTCTACTTATAGTAATTGGTATATACTAGTAAATGTATATTGATAGTTGTTTTATAGGTGAGAACCCCGTAAGTTGTAACTTGTGCTCAAACCTTTTGTATATTTATTTATGCAATAAAATATGTTCAAATCATATATAATGAACCCCGCCAAGGTTAAAAATATCTCTCTAAGCCCTAATTTTGTAGTGGAGAAATTCCCGAATGTTCACCCCAAATAAAGGTTAAGGTATCCAGTTGTCGAAATCTAAGAGATGTTCTACTGAACCATCAACTTGTAACATTTTTATATGAATGTTTTTGGGGTCTTGGTTTCTGTTTGTTGTTTTTTTTTTTTTGTTTTTTTTTTTTTTTTTGTTTTTTTTTTACATAATATGCATATAAGGTCGTTCCTCATTTTTGGGCTTCATGCAATCCAAGTTTTGATCAATATTCATCAGTAAAACTAATAATCAGTCATGTGACCAACTTGTACTTCAGTTAGTCGTACTATAGAATAAGATAATAACTTCACGAAAGTAAAATTTCTGTTAGACATGTCCTGGAATGGTTTCAGTGTTACGTTTACCGGCGATATGAATACTTATCGATCGGAATGGTATGGTAAGTATTGTTTATTATATATTAAAACGTGTATAATTAAAAGAACTCTTACATATAGTAAACACTGTAACTCTGCAGTAATTTATAGTCGAGGCCCCAAGGAATACTTTGCAAACTTTGACTTACTAGAGTTTTACTTTTAAGAATTCTGTAGTTTGAATAATCGTAAGGATGCGTGTGTCTATTTTTTATTATCTTATGAGAGTATCTTTTTCAACGCATTATCCCGTGGGGATCGGGGTTAGAATCTAGATCCCCAGTATCCCTTGGGGACTGTTGGATGATACCGCAAATACCGAGGCCCCGTTTCACAGCCGGTGGGGCACGAAAAGAATTCTCCCCTGCTCAAAATGGTGGTGTCTCCATATGAGTGAAAAACTCTTAAGCGGGACATTAAATAATATATTTATCAATGAATGCATATTAAAAAAAAAAACAACTTCTAAACAATTCTGATATTTTGATTTTATGAACTTTTAAGCTATGTACATAGTAATCCGTTGTTTCGACAAATTATGTCCGTTTGATTTAGATCTTGTTAACTTCTCGTTATATCTGATTTACGAGACTAAGGAATTTTTAACTCATTTTGAGACCACCATCTGCAGGTGACAGTCTGTGTATGGAGGTTTATTTCGTGATTCCGGAAGTTAGCTCCTCGGCTTCTGAGCATCACTGCAGTGGGTGCTTTAACTGTAGATAATGGTTCAGTACTTATTATATTATGTATTTATTACCTTTAACCATTTTTAACGATTTTATCATCCAGTTCAACTTCTATGTCTATTCCAATTTTGAAAGGGTTTGTCAATGACTACATTTTTGTGGCGGAAGGATTTTTTAATCAAATGGTTCTAAATTTGCTCGATTTCACAGGTTGTGTTGTATTCAACAATATAGTCAATGATTATAACCCTAGGTGTGAATTTCAATTTCGTAATTGTACAGACTTTAAACTAATTCAATTGTAAATTCACTAATTGCCATTGGTTGATGTGTTTTGTAAATATAACGCTGATTCGTTAACACAACTATATTCAGCATTGTTGCCAATAATTCTAAAATTTGAGTCATAACCCCCACTTTCTTTAGTTTCATCTTGAATTTTGTGGCAAGACTTTGCTATTTATGTACAATTTTAAAAAGATTGACAATATTCCTAATAATAATATTATTCTGAATTCTCGAATTCTGTGTGATGATTTTTTTTCCATATATAAGTGCAAAAAGGTCATTATTTTCAATTTACTAGAATTAAACTTTTTAAATTTTTGATTTTGCTAGAAGTCGTGAGTGTGTACTTCATTGATATGATAATTAATTTGTGTTGCTTAAGTTGTATTGACAAATCAAGTCTATATATGAATAAATCATGTGTAAATTTTAAGTGCCAAAAGGTCACGTTTATTGCACTGTGGGCTCATTATATATTAAAATTTATTATATACTCCCTTAAAAAAAATTAACATTTTTACAAAACTCAAGCTCTTTAAATTCATCAGATAATTCATCGCTAATTGCATCGAAGTCAATCTCAGACGTGATAGTTATCAACAAGTGTATTTATTGAAGTTAGAACACTTGATTCTAAATTTACTTTATAATCATTCTTTCACATATACATGTATCAGACATACAATTTGAGGAAAATAAATATATTTTTGGCTATTTATCTTATTATATATTTATACATTCATTTACTTATCTAATATTTATCTTTTTTATATTACTTTTTTTATTTTAATATATTTTGTTAAGTCACCTGAGTAAACCATTCTTTTCAAATTTGGTATGAAGCATCTTTGGGACAAAGGGGACATAAATTGTAAATTTTAGAACTCCCTTCCCTCCCCGGGGGTGGGAGGGGGGGGGGCTTAAGGGCGTGGCAAAAAGTAACAATAATCTTCTCCACTACCGCATGTGTTAAGAAAGAATAAATGTATATAGTGATGTTGAGTAGGAAGTGTAACTTTGGTGATCCCCGGGGTAGGGGTTCTGATGCCAGGGCCAGACCAAACTTGGTACATAGTGTTTATATGTAAAACATTTGAAAAGCATCTTCTTTAATGCTGTTGATATTAAATTGAAACTAAATGGATATTTAGAATGAGCAGGGAGTCTTGTATCATAATTGTAATTTTCGTGATTATAGGGGAAGGGATTATAGTATTAGGATGGGGCTAAAATAGTCAGTGATTAAATGTGTCAACAATTGAACATTTTCTCTTCTTCTTGATCACTATTAATCCAATTCTTTTCAGATCTGGTAAGAAACATCTTTGGGATAAGATGGACTTATATTATAAAATTCGGAACTCTTGCACCCCTGGGGCCTTAGGGGTGAACCAAAAACTGTCAAAAAGTTACCAAATTTTCAAAAGGCTTCTAACCCCACACAAGTACATGTAGGATGAAAACTGAATGCATAGTTATAGTGTGTGTGTGTGAAGCCCTCTGCCAAAATTATTAAATTCATGTCCCCTGGGTTAGGGGTTCATGCCTTTGTGTATCGATAGTATGGGAGCGGGTCATAGGATCTAATTTAGATTAGACTGGTATTATAACTTACGAAATCTTCTTCTCTGCTACCGTATGTATTAAATTTTGAGAAAACAAAAAATGTTTGCAGGTATTCCTATTTGTTTTTGGTTTTGTTGGTTTTTTTTGGGTTTTTTTTTAGGTGCAATTGATTATGAATCATACACATACTTTGAAAGATGGTAACATGTAGAAAAAAGATTCCAAATGCAAATATGAGACTCCCTGGATGCGCTATAATGCTCAGGTGGCCGTTTTATTTATTCATTCATCTTATTTTTCTTTGGGGGGGGGGGTGGGTGGGGGTTTCTTTCCTTTTCTTGTTTGTTGTGGGTTTTTTTATGAGTAGTAGTAATATTTTATTTTGTTTTCTTTCTTCTTTTAGGTTTTTTTGTTTGTTTTGTTTTGTTTTTTTGTTTTTTTATTTCATTTTTTGTTTTTTGGGTGTTTTTGTTTTTGTTTTGGTTTTGTTTGGGTTTTTTTTGGTTTTGTTTTGTTTTTTTTTTGTTTGTTTGTTTGTTTGTTAGTCTTTGGGTGTTTTTTTATTTATTTATTTACAAGTATTCTTTTTTTTTTTTTTTTTTTCCTTAATTTTTTTTAAAGGTTTTGTTTTGTTTAAGGATGTTGTAGGGTGAGCTTTTGAGAACAACTGCGCAGGACGCTATCACTAAGTATTTTACTGGTTCAATACTGACCCCATCGGTGCAACATATTACACATTTACAACTGAACCCTGTCCAGTTGAAAATTTTTGTGTCAATTCAGATTTTGAAAGGTTTTGGTACGGACTATATTTTGTGGGCGGAAGGATTGATTAATCGAAAAGCCATGATTTTACCGTTTCTATTTCATCCAAATTACCTTCTATTTTTATACCCCTATTCGTATATAACAGTTTTGAAAATTAATGATACAAGTAGATGAGACTTGGAACAGTTCCAAATATTGTTATTTATTAATTTTGTTGAGGTATTTTTCCAAACAGAATACATATTTCTTTAAAAAAGCCCAATTCAATTTACTCGAAATTCTGTGCAAAAAATCAGTATTTTGGCCATATTTTAAAAATTTGACCGAAATCCATCATAACTTTTTGAAGTTCCCATTTTAAATTTTGAGACAAGACTCTGAATATTACGGTAATTTCAAGAAATTGACATCACTCCTAAAATGTATTTTTAACTCTGAAATTCGATATCATGAGTTTTCCCGTATATCAGTTGCAGAAAGTCATTATTTATTTCCATACAAGTATTAAAATCTTTTTTTTTATATCTGTATTTGCAAGAAGACAACTATTATGTATCTATTTCTGTAATGATTGATCTGTATCCTTTACTGTTTTGTTACACGAACCAAAGGACGAACGGAGTTTTAAATGAATAAATCTGAGTAAATTTTAAAGTGCAAAAAGGTCATGTTTATAACACTGTAGGCTTGAAACAAGCATGAAAACCCAAATTTTTCTTTTTTAATTTCCCGATGCTCCTTTCAAATGCAGAAATCAAAAATTACAGCTTCCCCAAAAATTGACATCACTCTATTAAACCTCACCCTAGAACCTCTTTAAATAATTGACCTTTGATACACTGATTTACTGTTGGTATTGGTATAATACTTTAATGTGATTCTGATTATTCTGATAATTCTTTAATAAACAATTTTATTAGTAACTCTTTAAGGAATACTGGGATCTTGGGAAATGAACACGGTTCGAAGTCATGAGACATTTGCGCCCAATAGCCTCGCCCTTGGGTTTGATCCATGGACGATGAACTTCGGAATTTTTGTGTATATATATAAATGTTTGATTCGAGAATTTTGGTGGCTCATTACACCAACTCGTTAAAACACTTTATATGAAGTATAAAAAACTCGTTTTATTTTTTTTAAATATATATAATATTAGAGTCCAATAGCCGTTCATAGTTTTTAAAGGGAAAAAAAGGGGGGGGGGGTGTCTTATCTTATCAAATGCGACGTCATCTTTTGCACACGTCGAAAGAAAGACATCATGATTTAGTTGCCCTCTTTGCACTAACGGCAATCAATATTGCTCTAATATTTGAAAAGCATTGCTCTTCATAATTTGGCACTAAAATACTTTGGGGTTCTTTTTGGTAGGAACGGCTCATTTATATGCAATATATCATTTTGCAAACAAAACATCTTTTTATCATTCAAGAAAAAATCACTTAAAATTAATGTAAAATAATTGAGAACTTGTATCTCTTAATTAATAGTGAAAATCATACTAATGCGAGATGCATTTGTAAACGAACCATCAAATTACATTTTAAAGAAGGGTTTTACAATTTTTCAGAAATTTTAGCTCAAATCCACGATGTTTAGTTTCCCTATCCCATAAGATGTAACACCAAAAATGTAATGAAGTTCTGAGAAGTCAAAATATTCAAAAGTACGAAGGACAGGCTCGTACGGCGATAGGTTAACGACCTAAAAATTGATACGAATTACAAAGTTAAAAACAGATGATCGTCTTTTGTACGTTGTTGGATGCGTTTTGAAAATGTTCACATGATTTAATAGGTTGTTTCCATGATATTTCAAACGCTAATTTTTTTTTTCCTGCGAGATAATCCATATAGAACCTACTATATAACATTTCATAAAAAGGTTACATTTCTGGCTTTGGGACATTTTCCCGTAAGAGCACAAGCGGCTTTGTTTCAAGTGATATCTTTTAATCAGGCTGAAATGATGACACAATGACAAGCCTGAAAATTAATTTTTATAGTGTTCAATATGGGAAATTTCGACTTCCGTTTGTCAGCAAAACCACAGGGTAGCTTCCTCATATCGTGAAATTAATTATACATTACGCAAATTATAAATAGAAAAAACAGTGTTGTAAAATGGTACAAAAGGCTATGCAATACTTTTAACATCCTGGCTATAAAAGATAAAATCTTTGTGATATAGTCCTGCACATACTCAGCAGTTTTACAGTGCACTACATGTATATTTAGAACGAAAAACGCAAAGGCTTCTGAATCTATATTTCCTGGGTACCAATCTTATTCATGATTAACCAATTTCATTGAACAAAAAAAAAAACCACCTCCGTTTTCTGATTTGATGTTGTAGTTTGGTATTTCTGCAGATCTGCATATTTTGAAGTACAATGTCGTATTTGACACATCGTGCTATTTTATTTTCAAAATTAGATACATTGCACTACAAAGCTAATTGATTTTATGCCTAAATTAAATTTTATGAAATCAAACTTGATTTTTTGAATTTGATTTTTGAAATCAGTTTACCATTTTGTGACTCAGGTGGTATCGCAATGATCTTTCTACAAGGAATTGAAAATGCACTTTCCGTATGGGTTTCCTTTCCGCATAAACTAGTGTAAACCATGCAGAGCGACTTCGCAAACAAGAATCTTATTTTATTACCGTATTTATACATGTACGTATTATTTTTTTTAGTTTTTAAAAGAAATATTACACTTATTTACTGAGTTTCACCAGCTTTTTGAAATCAAAATAAAATCATTAAAATTACGTTTTCGATCAAATTACATATACTAAAAGACGGCAATATTTCTTGTGTCAAATTGCGAAAAATCGCGCGAAATTGATTCTAAATATTATGACTTTGTCACATAAAAGTGAAAAAAAACTGAGGTTTCAAAGATATCAATTGAATTTTTATAGATATGAGGTGTGATATCCCCTTATCAAGGGAATTTTTATTACTGCATTTAATTTTTAAGATATATTAAACATGTAAATATATATTTATTTATTTATTTTCGTTTGCTTAATTGCATAGCTAAAATCAAAATATGGCTATTCCATTTATCATTGCACAATAATCAAATGACGCGAGAGGAAAAATTATAAAATTTTGTACTTCAGGGTTGTGAAATGTCATGCACGTCTGAATAAAACTCTTGTCTTAGTTGTAATGGTTTTATTGATATAAGTAACTTAAAATCAATGCGGAAATCAAAGATATATCAATTTAAAAGTATATATTTCAATTAGATTTTTATTTTTTTAAATTTCGAAGTTTATAAATACGTTCTTTAGAAATTGAATTTAGTGAACTTTATAGGGAAATTAAATTTTTGTAATTTGCCTAAAGCTAAAATTTGATTTTTATAACGTTTGGAAATATCCATAACTTTTCTGTGTTAGATCCTTATTGCGTGCATGCAATTAAAAAAAGCTTCCTGAAAACTTTAAAATCATTTTAAAAGTACTAAACTTTAATTTCATTTAATTAAATCCTCGTTGGATGTTCAGAGATATTTAAACTATAGACGAGCGCCAGTATGGTAGAAAAAAGAAATAACGAACTTCAACATTTTCAGTTAGATATGGACGTTTGGACTTAGGCATTTTTCACCAACATACATTGTATGTCTCAGATTTACTGCTATCTTCATAGCGAGAATATTTCACTCCTATTGAGACGTCATTGGCATGTCGTGCAAGTGCCACAGACCCATGCTATGGATTTCAGGCGCTGAGAGCGCGTGCACGGTCTCATCCGAAAAATCTGCAAATTTACTTTTAATAACAAGTACTTCACGACGGATTGGTCGCCATTCGTGTCTAACTTCACCAATTAGCTCTAAAACGCCCCTAACTTTTCAACACCTAGAATACAGGTTTTAATTCAAATTACATTGCAGAAGTTTATGTTGGACATCAAAATACCCAATTGAGACATACTGTACCGTATATTTTAATCATCTCAAGAAAAAAACGTTTCGTTGGGTTTTTGTTTTTTGGGTTTTTTTTTGGGGGGGGGGGGGTTAACATTCATATAAAATGTGTAAATATTGAGAGAAAAATCCTGATCCTATGCTTGACGAAAGGTGTTAATCCTTGTGGATAATCTCTCCGAGATAAGGAAGGGAAATTACCGATACCTTTAACTGATAGCCCAATATATAGCTCAGATGCGTACAATAGCATCTGGAAATTAATATCAAATTTTCTAATCATTTGTATATGAAAGTTGGCATTTATTCGTTTTTTATTCATATAACAGTTAGTATGATTTTTTAATATTTTTCCAATTTTTCACTGATGACAAAGTGTGAAATATTTATGTCATCTTTAAATTCCATTTTCGTCGTGTTCACGTTATCTTCCCATGATGATTGTTCACATAGAAATTTTAAAATTTTAGCAAACCGCATCAAATGAATATCTCCACTGTTAGCGTACTAAATGAGGAGATTATATGGTATCTTGTTACTTGGAATACTAAATAAGCTGGTTTCATTTGACAAAGCATGGGTTTTTAATGATCTGTTTTCGACTGTTTTCTAAAAGCGATCAATTTTATCAGATGAATGAAGGAAATGGTTAAAACGATTCAAAGATTTCCTTTTTTAATCAAACAAAATATTAAATGGCGTAATTTGAGAATGTTAAAAAAGTTTTTTATTTCTCCTTGTTACAAAAGTCGTAGGATTGCATGTTGTGTTGGGGGTAGCTTTCATGAGAGAGATAAAGAGTTCCGAATGTGTCTAAAAATTTACTGTATGTAGAGTCTTTATTCATTTATAAAATTGTCATTACAATATGCTACACGGGATATTCACGCAGATCTTGCATGTCAAAACATAGTGAAATAGGCTGCAGGTAAAGTCAGTTTAAAACGAATTTTTATCATAAAATTTTACACCATAATTAATTATCAAATAGTATGTATTGAATTATGAAAGACAACAAAGAATTTTAACAGGACGATGGAATTATCGGTTTTTAAGACAGTCCCCGAAGTATTGCCTAACATAGTGATCCATCAATGTAATAGAAATGAAGGGTATTAGTTTGTTTATACACACCATATCCATCACGAGGGATAGACACGTGATGGATAGACAGTAATAAATGAATTTCATCTGAAATACACACCGTTAAATAACTGTTCAAGTTTATTGTAAATACCCATCTTTCCCCAAATAATAGTTTCGACACTTCAATCCTATCGTTTTCTAAAACATGCTTCTTTTGGGGGGGTGGGGTGGGGGGGGGGGGTGTCCCGAGAGTCATTCAAAATACTTTTTGTATCTGTTTGCAAATTCTACAGCGTATTCCGCATTGTGATATACATATGTATATTATTTGATCACAAGAAACCATAAGGGTTACATATGGTATGGGTCCTAATATCCGTCCCCTAATTTTATGTGACAAAATAATGAATACCAGGTACATCTTTAGCATTATAAATGAAAGATGTTTTCGGCTACTGTCATTTTAGTACTAAAGGGTCATATAAAGCATTCGGTTTTTAATTTCAAACATCGCCAAGAGTTATTAATTTTCCTTTCATGTTATGATATGGGTCTTCACGAATTAGCTCTATATTTTGTGGAAAAGGAAATAATACGTAAATATACTCTTTTTATGAAAAATAATTGGACAAATGTGCATGCATTTTACAGAACTTCTCTAAAAACAGCAATGAAGAAATTTCATTTCAGAAACTTTAAAGTCATGCTGGGGACAAAACCAAACCTAAACCATATACATGTGTGTCTCCGATGCATGGCCATCCTTATTGTATATTCATTCAGTAAATCTCTGTGTTGTTTGCACTGGGGATGCCTTTATCCCATTTCATAATCTAACACATCAAAAAGCAGACATATTATCATTTGATATAAAAATGGGTATCGTGAAACTTTCAACGCCCATAAAATTAGCAATCCCATCGCATCTAAATTCTATATTATCCCTTGTCTCCTGTTTCAGGGGAAAAAATCTGATCAGATGTTGTATAATTGCTTTGTTTTCCCTTGTGAGAAAGTTTAAGTGCTAAAAGTTAGCATTATGTTTTTTTTATATCTGCAAAATCAGTTTTGTATATTGAAATACTGGATACCTTCCCGTATTATATGCCACGCCCTCAGTTATCTGCAAAAGCAATACATTTCAAATAAAATGGGAAAGAAATAATATTTTTTTTCGAAAAGGGAGGATTGTTATGGTAAATTTATGTATGGAACAGCATCTGTCTCTGACCTCGTGTCATTAGCACCCGATTGTTACAAACAATCGGATTAAGTGTCTTTTCACTAGACGTATTAAAGCTGCTCTAACCCGCATCAAATTTAATTTCTTGTTAATATGAGTGTTTCATGCATCATAAAACTTGCATACGTCAAAGCGAAGATGCGATGTGTTAATGCGTTAGTGTGGGATATGTCATTTAAAGTTCAGCTCGGTCTTAAAACCCATCGTTAAACTGTCGCGTGCCACCGCTGACTTTTACGCCGTCATAAAAATTTAATCATTACGATTTTCTCATAAAAATGATAAATATTTTCTATACGATGGGCATCTTTTTGCATTTTGAATAAAACGGAAAGCTTCCTCTGCCGCATATTTTCCATATTCATGGGTCTTTTGTGTTTTTAAATTTTGAAATTATGATGCAATTTATACAAATGACATAACGGCATTTGTTGCTCATTTGCAATACAACATTTACATTAGAAAGGGAAATTCATTACTATGAAAAAAAGATCAGATAAAAAAGATGAGGAAAGTTTAGAAATTTAAAGAAACATTTCAAATGCATAGAATAGATGCATGTTTATTAGAATCCCAAGGTAAGTTGTAATTCAAATGTTTTGTTAAATCAAATATGGAACTCTTGCTAATTATATAGACAATTATTAATTTTAAAAGAAATCATTTTAGACCAATATCTAAGCTGATGGAAAATTATTTTGTGGTGATGAAAGATTCTAAAGCCTTAGCTAGAATTTGCAATAACGCTGTGTGTACTCCAAGATCCGAGTCGTGGAAATTTTTTTTTTAATTAATGAAGGATGGATGTATATTTTTTTTCTCTTCGGACTTTCTTACGAAAACAGCATTGACGGCCTGTAAAACATTATGTATTTTCAAAAATGATTACACGTAAGACCTTCTTAAAATTATAAAAGGGCAAAATGATATTTTCAAAAGCAGATGCGTTGTTTTCAGGAAATTTAAAATCATCGAGGTTGTTATTTTAAAGAAGAGAATCTTCAAAAGGTAATTTTCTACACGTTTTAGATTTCTTCGTAAAATATTATCGACATTTCTGGTAAATTGAAATTTAGGATTTATAAACATTTTGTCCCTCTACAATCCGTGGATGTAATCAGGCAGTTTCAGAAATTAGCTTCATCAATATAAATTCGAAGTAAGTGTATTAGTTTAGAAATATAACAACATTATATCTGTATGCAGCGATACATGTATATATATATGTGTGATTTTTAACTCATGAATGCTTTAAATCTAAGAGTGAGTTGAATGTGTACATGTATCTATGCAAGGACAAAACACTTCGCAAAAACACAATTTAGAAACCATAATATATTAGAGTACAATTTGCATTTACCTTTGATATTTCCACATGTTAGAATCGCGTGTTAGACACACTAAAAATGTGTAGTAAACCAGAAGTAATAGTGCGTAGTACACCAGAAGTAATAAAAGAAATAGACAGTTTACACGAGGACTATGATTTGTCTCCAATGATAAAGCTTGTAACAAACGAACTTGACATAACAGGTAATTCCACATTTTGTAATTCGACTTATACTCCTAAAGAGTGTTGTTCGCCTTTTGACATCATTGACAGTTGCTGCTTAAACAAAAACGGAAAAATGAAATATTCATATCTATAGTGATCAGTCATTCAAAAAAATACTTTTTTAGATAGCACTCTAAATCTTCACATAAGTTCTCTGAAGTTGATATCAAAAGGATGCTGGAGTTCCACATTGTTAATATTTTCGTAATCTTTTAACAGTCTGTTGGAATCCACAACATGAATTCTGCTCCCGCTCCTTTCTTAGCTGAGCCGTTTTTATATTCTTATCCAAAAGCTACTACATGAGAGGACAAAATCTCTTTCCGTGGCCTTCAACTTTATCCATTAACAATAATCAATTCCATTCTCGTGTCAATTCGATATATTCCAGTGAACTAAGAAATTAAAGACACCCGGTCTTCACATCTGCTTCATACTTAGATGTTTTTTGAACTAGAGGATAACGCCTAATTTTCCAATTAAGAAGAGCACCTTGGTCCCTTCGGTAGTAGACCTAGAAAAATCTTTGGAAACAGTAAACTAACACCTTAGTTTATGGCAACGGGGGAATTTTCTTTTCGTCAGCTTTTATAGGACTTTTTTTTTTCCTGCGTATATTAGTTTTAAATGAGGCAGCTACTATACTGCATGATCACAGGGATTTCCTAAAGTCGATATAACAATTTTATGGTCGATTATTAACGATTTAGTTTGCATATACACTGTCATTGGTTTCAATGCGTCGAGCGAGTTTCATACAATTGTTAGGCGCTGTTCTTATTCAGATTTTGATACGGATCACTCCCGTTTACTGATCGGATGAAAGCCGGGGGTGTGCCGGTCGACAGGGTGCTGTACTCTCGTAGGCACTATCTACCTCTGGTATGTACCATGGGATCTGTTTGCCATCGTTGTGGTTGTTTTTTGATATTGATACTGTTCGTTATCTTAATCCTTGTACCTGTACGATGTCATTTCCTCTATAATACGAACAGATGTAAACATTGCGCGCATTGGATCTTGGTAGAAGAAAGTCAAGTCCGTCTAGTTTTGAATCGGCTGAAATTTTGTCAACAGATACTGATGGAAGTGTAATAAGTGTGTGCTTGGTTCTTGGCGTCGATCAATGAAGATTGATTGATTGATATGCGTTATTTGTTTTCGTCCCATTGAGATATTAAGAAGTCTCATTGCGGTGAAGGGCCTTGCAAATTTAGTACTATGCTTTGCTTTCTGAATTTTGGACGTGGGGGTTTCTTGTTGTGGTCACAGCGTTGTGAACAGGGTCTCCGTTTGGTGTAAGTCATACTCCGAAGACACCGTGTTATTAATTTAAGCCGAGCTGGCAATCATACCTGATTTTGTTTGACGCAGCGCGGGTGCGGGGGAGACGACTCAAACGACCGACTCCGGAGCCGTCTCAATGACAACTGGACCCAATCCATGAATTGATAATGATGGTACACTTGACTATATATGTCAGTGTATTGGGTGTACTACGAGCAGTCCAATCTGAATTACTTCTACAAATAATCATTTACTTCTATAGGGTCAAATTGCTAAATAACAGATGCTAAAAAAGAGGTTAGTAAAGTGAATTCGTTTGCTGCCACAAATTGAATTCGTCTGTGCCCCGTGATTTAGATGCACGCATTGTAGTGTATATGATCAATTATGGTAATCTTCCTTGGTCAATAACTCACTGACATACATGTATATAGCTATTAATTGTAAAGAAAACGCAACAGCATTTCATAGTTTATATTTAACATATTTTATTGGTCAGCACGATGACTGATAGTTCGTAGAGGATTAGTGTTATGTTACCTTCCTAGGTCCTTCAGTGGGTATCACTGATTTCGATGGTCGATGTATATGTGCCATTATAAATTACCAGCTCAATCAAAGCTGTCAAAAGGGATGAAATTATAATTATACAAATCCGCTAATCACAACTCGTAATCTATGCGAGTATTTGGGTGTTTGTCAAACCACAGCATGTTCTGACGTATATTTAAGGAGCAAGAACACAAATATTGAGGCTAACGATTTTTGAGAACGATATCACATCCTTAACGTAATTATACCTTTGGTTTGCCAGTGAGGTATTTTGGCTAACGGAACAATATGCAACGTCTCTGGTCAACACAGAGGAAAACAAACTTTCTGACAAAACTTCTGTATCATTCGAAACAATCTTTCGAGGCGATTTATTTTACCTTTATAAATTTAGCATGTGACACTTTTAATATCGGAAGGTCTTAGGGGTGGTCGTGAATTTCCACATTTATATGCTAATCAGTCTTCATTTGAAGGGATTAAGATATTCGGTTGCACTCGGGCATTATCGCTTTTGAGATCTACATGATATTGACCACAAGGAAATGGTATCAGCTTAAAGCATATTTTAATGTTAGGTGTCCTGTTAAGGTATTGAAATCGAAAAGCATAGTGTAGTGTTGAAAACACAGTTGCAAGTGTTTCTGAAATCCTTAGAGTAATCTATGTTCATTTTGTTGCTTTTTAGAATAAACCTTTAAAAGTTTTTAGAATAAACCTTTAAAAGATTTATTACATCAGCTTCGTTAAACTTAAAGATTTTTAGGTTTTATTCCAGACAAGTTAAGTATTATCACTCACGAATTGTTCTGTGTTTCGTTTGACAAAAGAACTTCTTTCGGCTCATTCTTATTTTCTTGATCTTTCTTCTGTGCAAACACAGCCAGATTGAGTTTAATCGGGAAAAATCATACGCCAGCGTTAGATTATTGAACACCACTTTGATCTATATCTATTTCATTTATAATTGAAAATAGCATTTAATTTCCTGAGGGAGGAATCGTGGACAAACGATAGAAGTGTTACTTAAAGTTTGTGTAAATAACGACAATTTTATGCTTTAAACCACTTCATTTAAAAGACTGAATCCGTTTTGAAAAAGAAGTTTCAACAACTGCAATTTACTACCGCGTGTAATTATGTGAGAATGTAAATTATTGTTTAAAAATCGCCATAAGTGAGAAAAACTGAAAACAGAATCTGTTTTTGAAATCTGAAACTGATATTGTAATTAATGCTATCAGTATTATGTCTAACAGAAGAAAGTTCGCCTCGTAACGTCTCCAACGTTACACAAGAACAATGATGAACATTCCATGGAGAACGGCGTATTTGTATAAGTTAAAACTCGGAGGACTTTGTTTCGCAGACGACACATGATCTTTATGTTTCTCCGAGTGACTCACGGGTCTCTGTTAAACATTTGTAAGATCCTAACCCCAAAGAATAAAAATTTTAAAAATCCGCCTCGATAATCCGGTCATCATTTCAGTATTTCGGGTGATGGCAACAAGCAAACCTACAATACGACAAAAGCAAACCGGGAGAAAAGATCAACTTGAAGCCTTAATTGCAATTAAGTTGCGACAGGATACCAACAATTAATTTTACATGCAAACTACGATTTACCGTCATTTTACCTGTTTCAGACCCACTTAACAACCCACCTTAAGCCATATTAATGAATTAATATTTTTACTTTCATCTCATTTGGAAAATTGAAGACAAATTACGGAAAATTACCACGAGTCTTAAAGGTGAACGAAGATCAGACCGCCTCACAGGAAGTGCAACGATCTCGTTTCAAACAGCGTACACTTCCCCCCGTTAAATAGACTGGAGAGGTCCTAAGGCACCTTTGTAACATTTCATATCAATTATATATTTCCTAATAATTCGGTTAACTTCACACAAACTGAAAGCTCATAAAACATATCTGTGGGCCTACAGTTCCACAATCAATTCGATTGCATGGATATATGCCTTATAGATTGTTATTTTGACATTTTAATTTTCGCTCATTCAATTAACGCCAGTTAGAAAACCTATTCAAACCTAAGGATTTGCAGTTGTTCTTCTGAAACTAGAATGCACTTGATAACCCAATAGAGAGAATTTTCCTTTACCTGCCGAAAGGAGGGGGAACCGTTTGTCTGCAGTTATCAAACCCACTACGCAATGCCTCCCTCACATTGAAAGAAACCGACTCACTCCACCTATCTCTTTGATGTAGAAAATATCTTTCTCTAGAATAAAATTCAACTCCATATGAATGAGTTAACAAGTGTCGCCATGATAATGGGCTTTGATGCTAAAGTTTCGTTTAGTTCTATTTTTGATCGTCAGAAAAGGCATCAAGTATTTAAGTTGGTATTTTATCAATTAAAAATACAGTGGCACGGGAGAGCAGCGCATGGCACTCTCCAAAACATCAAAGACTGCATGGGCTTCGATAACATATATACTAAAGTACAGTAGGTCCGCAGGTGCCCGGAGACCAAACGTAGAGAGGAGTAAAGCATGATCTCAAGGTACACCGAACCCGACATTATTTGTTGTCGCGTCCACTTACAGGATTTTGAGAAGAATCATATAATTCACGATAAAAAGGCACTTCTTAAACGTACTGCTTGGAAGAATGATACATTTTGCTATTGAATACCACACTTTTAGTTAGTTCCGGTTTCAAAGTTATGGATGAAAAATTATTTGGGGAATTTCTTTCTTCTTCTTTTTTTTTACACCTTAGAAAAGGAGGAGATCAATGATGGAAATTTCAGCAAACAACATTTCATTCATTCAAAATTTATAAGAAAAAAATATAATAATAACTTTGCTACAAAGGACTAGAAAAACCCTTGAGGTCTGATTTCCTAACCAGGAAGCTAGCTCGAAATCTTCCATTCTAGGGGGGATTTTCCATAATGAACAACACAAAACAATTGTTTAATAAACACATCCATATTCATGTACATATAGAAATTTCAATGAGAGAGTAAATTTGGGGGAAATCTAGGTACAGCAGGAAATAGGTAATGCTATTTCTAAAACTGATTTTTGCAACGAACACATAACGAGTGATTGTTTTGGTTACCCTTACTCAATCTTGTTTTGTATTCTGTTTGGAGCTTACGGGATTGATCACTGTTCGTTATCTCCGCCTTTGCGAAAAATGATTCTGTATTTTCTATTCTTTTAAGTACTTGAAGACAATTCTAAATTACCTTTGTTTGATTCAATGAAAGATATTCTCGAATACGTTCTATGTTTATAATGATGCAGAACATGAGTATGACAATATCGCTTTCTAGATTTTTTTTTTTTATTTGATAGCAGGATTTGGCGGATCATGATCNATATGACAATATCGCTTTCTAGATTTTTTTTAAAATTTGATAGCAGGATTTGGCGGATCATGATCAAGTATAGGAATCTTTGACGAATTATTGGAATTTTGAAATATTTTAGCAATAATACACATAATATCAGAATATTAATGTGTAAAGATATATGTAAAAGCATGACATAGATCAAGAAACTCCATAGACGTTGTCTAGATTGTCTCAATCCAAAAAGGTCAAAGCTAGTATAGGCAGACTTTTGAATACTAATTTCTGTCACTGTATTTAACTAGATCTAAATTGATGAATAATTCATAAATGTTTCAAATATTCAAGATTTTCAGACATGCATCGCAACATCATTTACCAGTGCAACAAATTCAAATATAATGTCAAATCTTTCAACGAATTATAGAAAGTTTGGCGAAGTATGTCAACTTTGCTAAATGCATTTGCATGGATACGTTTTGAAACAGAATATGCACAAAATTAATCATTCCTATTTTTACGATCAGAAGATTTAAATATCTTTGTATCATATCTAGAATACTTTAATCATATCGAGTATATTAAAGAAGAGACCTGTCTCTGATATGTTGCAGGTTTTAATTATATGTAATATAAAGGGTAAAGCATTCATAAACTGTCAGACTGCGTCTGCCTACCCACACTTCTGTTGACAGTTCTTTATCACGTTCAGGGCCAGGTTATTACACAGTCAAACGACGATTTTAGAATTCAACAGGTGTTAAAAAAAACCTACGATGTAAGGCTACAGAAATCGTTGTCAAAAGAAATTCGATTTTCTTCATCATTTAATATCATTTACTGGACCTATGTTTTTTTTTGTTTTTTTTGTTCTTTGTTTTTTTGTTTTTTTTTTTTTGTTTTTTTTTTTTGTTTTTTTTTTTTTTTTTTTTGTTTTTTTTTTTTTTGTTTTTTTGTTTTTTTTTACATTTTTGCCGCATTATTGAGACTGTTTTCAAAACAAAAATATCAAAATGTAACGCCTGGAGATTTAAAACGAAAGCTTTTAACCTTGTGCGTTGTTTAATTTATTCATTTAAATATTTTATATTTTTGAAATATATCTATTTATATGATGTGTTATTTGTTCAGAAGGTACTGTTGTAATTAAAAACTCTTATATCCGATCTGCGCACTCCGCTAACAAATCGGCACCTCCAGTCAAATGCCACTCTCAGTGGCACTATCAATTCATCCACTATTTCAATTTGAATTTCATCATGTTCAATACTTGTAAAATTAAATATCCCCCTTAGGTCATTTAATTTGACAAGTAAGTAATTCACTATTAGAATGAAACTTCATTTTTTTTGTCAACTTCCGTTTCTTGGCATCATTCTGTTGTTCTGTGTGGGCTGGTGGAAATTTTACAGAATAAATCGAAATCATATTATGGAAAAAGTTATTGAGAATTTGATAACGGAGAGCTTGACTTTTGCCCTTATCAATGGCCATCTACCCGCCAACAGACTTTGATAAGCACATGGCACACGTTTGATTAGAGTTTGATAACTTTCAGTTTCGACAACATAAAGATTTGTTGAATGGCAAATTGATAAGTCAGTTGAATAAGTAACATAAACTTTCCGTCATGTTCTTAGACACACTTCGCACCTTTCTAAGGTACGTTCCCAGCAGAAAAAAGAAATGACACGCTAATTGGTTGAATAGGGTCTTGTCATTTAAAATCCAATTTTTCATCACCCTTCAAGATTAACAATATTGAACCCAAAAAGAAATTAGAAGAAAAGAAAAGAAATGTCAAAATAATTCTTATTTATAGGTGACCAGCATTAGTGTAGTTTGTCGTAATTTTTCCTCTCGCTTCTGCAGCACCGTTAGAATTTTAATCTGTTAAAATATCAGACTGTCTTAGCTAAATTTGTTTAGTCCGAACCCCAACGCTGTCAAGCCGGTACCAGATCTAATTACCACCCCCAGTGGTTTCGTAACGGCCCACCTATTTATCACCCCCTATCGTCTAGGAAGCTATTTTAATATGTATGATTAAAACAGTTACCTTAAAGAGAAGTTTCTTTTTATCTGATTTCTGTGAAAATGGACCTCGGTACAAATAGGCAATTGTGGCAGATTTATGGATACATTTGAAAGATGTACCAACAGTAAATATTTATATATTCCTACGGCCATGGTTACATGTAAGTCGTGGTCATCTACTGTAGTTAATAATAAAATTGTTGAGCTAAATATTTTCCTTGGGAACAAAACTGTTATGGAAGTATTATTAGATTAATAAATGCCAATTAGCAATTAAAATTTCCCCGCTTATGTATATTCTCTATTTTCGTTTCACCATCGTGATGGCTTAGATTATCCCCATTTGATCTTAAAGTTGAATATTCAATCACACAGATGTCAAGCTATAGTGCGAACCTCCCAAGACGGATTGGTCAAATTTATACGTTATGTGGTATCAAAATAGATAGAGAAAGTCAGTCACTATTTCCGTAGAAGTCAACGACCAGGTGTTGGGGTTAGAGAGGAAGTACTATGCCGCTCTAGAACCACGAGTTAAAGATGATCTTAACGAAGTAGGTGGTACGAATCCCCCTGCACTACAGAAATCTTTTTGTGGAGTGTTTAGAGGTCATTCTATTGAGAAAAGTGTAGAGTTCATTCTGTTGGTAAAAGTGTATAAAGGGCATTGCATTGGTAAAAGTGTATAAAGGTCATTGCATTGGTAAAAGTCAAAGTGTATAGAAGTTCTACTAGTAAAATTGGTTAGGGTTCCTTCTATTGAGAAAAGTGTTTAGGGGTATTTTTATTGGTAAAAATGTTTAGAGGCCATTCTATTGAAAAAAGTGTGTAGAGGTCCTTCTGTTGGTAAACATGTAAAAAGGTCCTCTTGTTTGGGAAGTGAAAAGATGGCTTGCTTTAAGAAAAGGTCATTCTTTAAATGTATATAGAGGTCATTCACTTGGTATAAGCGTAGATAGGCCCCCCTGTTGAGAAAAGTGTAAAGATGTTCTTATGTTGGGAAAATAGCAAAAACGTCATTTTAATGGAGTTATTTAGACCTGAACCCCCCACCCCCGGTACTGATACTAGTAGTATCTACAAGACTCATATTGGTCCTGTGTCGGT
Organism: Ostrea lurida; assembly: GCA_903981925.1. Lineage (NCBI taxonomy): Eukaryota > Metazoa > Mollusca > Bivalvia > Ostreida > Ostreidae > Ostrea > Ostrea lurida. Next base: position 24,471 of record CAJDSM010030945.1, read on the forward strand.
CAGCTGTAAAGTTACAATATCAATGAAATACGTGAAAGTGATATAGACAAAGACCGGTCAACAGGGAATGCTTACTCCTCCTAGACACCTGAGCCCACCTCTGATAGCCAGTCAACAGGGAATGCTTACTCTCCTAGACACCTGATCCCACCTCTGATAGCCAGTCAACAGGGATGCTTACTCCTCCTAGACACTGATCCCACTCTGATAGCCAGTCAACAGGGAATGCTTACTCTCCTAGGCACCTGATCCCACCTCTGATAGCCAGTCAACAGGGTGTTTACTCCTCCTAGGCACCTGATCCCACCTCTGATAGCCAGTCAACAGGGGGATGTTTACTCCTCCTAGGCACCTGATCTCACCTTTGTAAGTCCATCTCTTAATTTGCACTGCTTACAGGAGCTATGAGATTCGTCACTGCTACTTTCATCTTTTTATCAAAAAAGGTCATTGGCAACATTAAAGGTTCATGAATGAACAAAATAAAACTGCCCAAAATTTGAAGAATAATACTCTACATGTACAGTCAATATGTTATACATATTTATGAAGGTAAATTATCACACCATATGCAATGAATCTCAACACATATCTTGTGTTTTTGATAGGTAATCTTGAAGTGACAAATGAAAATTTAATACTCATTTCATTTGCTATATTTATCAAATTTTAAATTCAGTTTGTGAGTGATTTAATGCATACCGTTTTGCACTGATATCCATCGTTAATAAATACATGTATAACCTTTTTCTACTAACGTCGCTTGGTGTCGGTGAAGTGCCTCGTTTAGACCTGTACTTTGCGCTTAGGACGCGTACCGTACCACGGGACCTTTCATTAAAACCCGCGATTCCCACTTCTTAGTACTCAACGTTTCGTGAAGTTTGGAGACAGCGTTTGTGCTCGGTTCTTCTTTATTTTCAGTTTGAAAGGGTTAGGGTACATTTTGAGGGAATCAAATGGGGGTCTATAACATATAGAGGTGAGTGGGGAAAATCCAAAATTCAAAAGATTTAACTTGACAAAGATGATAGGATCCTGGTAGAAATGAGAAGAAAATGAAAGGCCCTACGTATAAGTGTCAAGCTCAAGGGACTTCATTGAACTTAGTCTCTGACCATGAACATAAAACCTGGTATTGCTTTAAAAAGAGAAATGGGAAGAGGATACTAGTATCAAGGTCTTCAGTGACCTTGACCTCTGACCTTGGACCATAAATTGATACATGGGCTCTCCAGAAATGATAAATGGATGGGATCTACAAATTATCAAGGTCAAGTGTCCCCACTGACTCTGACCTCTAACCTTTGGCATAAAACATGTGAAAGTTTAGAACCGGGACTGATAGCTTCGGAAATGATTAGAGGATGTTGTAACCTGCAAACTAGGATCAAGGTCAAGTGACTAGTTTTACTGAAGGAAGCATATTAAAGGAGGTTTTGAAATTTTCAAAAATCGAGGTCTTTGTGGTGTAGATTTTTTAAATAAAATCTTTAGAATTGGCATGAATTTGTGCAAGGGAGCTATTGATGGAGAGGGGATTGTAGTACTCTATAATAAGCCCATTTTTATACAGGTATTACTTCGTTTGGGAGACTTTATAAGCAGCAGACTATAATCATGTCATTCAGACCACGTCATCAGCATGCCCTAGATGGCATATTTAAGTACGCTGTCTTATGCGTTTTGTTTTACCGATATATACATGTACTATGATAATTGCATGTTTTCCGACCAGTAGCTATGCAGATATATATGTACGCTCCGCGCAAGGTCATTTTTGTTGTGTCTAGAATAATTCGTCCTCAGTAAAGTTATATGTACTTGTGTGATGAATCTCAATGTATCGAATTAAACCAGAGCATTTTCTCATTTTTAGGAAATATGCATTCTTAATTTTGGTAAATTTGATCGATTATTGCTACTGCCAATTATTAGATTTGAAGAAACATTTATGTATACAATCACAACGAACTATGCATGTTAATGTCCTCAGTGTATTTATATCATTGATCGATGTAATAATTTCAGGTGTCAACCTAATAAACTGTCATAACTTGTAGTCATTTTTATGCTATCAGTATTTTTTTAAAAGTTCAAACTACTTGTTGTGGCGCCTGTGAGGCGAAGACGGTTGATATATCATGTCCGTCTCTCTGTTGGTATGTCCCTCTGTCGGTAATGTCCGCTCTGTTGGTATGTCCATCTGTCGGTTGTTCCGTCTGTTGGTATGTCCTTGTCGGTATGTCCGTCCTGTTATATGTCGTCTTGTTGGTCATGGTCCGTCTGTCGGTATGTCCGTCTGTTGGTATGTCGTTGTTCGTATATCGTCCTACGGTAGCTGTTGTCGGTAATGTCGCTGTGATCCTTGGTAATGTTCTATGTCCGTCTGTCGGTATGGTCCGTCCTGTGGTATGCCGTTGTGGTCATGTCCCTCTGTCGTATGTCCGTCTGTCGTATGTCCGTCTGTCGGTTGGATGTCCCGTCTGTCGGTATGTCCGTCTGTCGTCGGTATGTCCATCTGGTCTGTTGTCTGCTGGTATGTCCATCTGTTGTCTGTTGGTATGTCCTCCGTCTGTTGGTAT
>CAJDSM010030950.1:0-10774 GCA_903981925.1 Ostrea lurida
CAAAGCCCTAGTTCTTACCAATCAAAAGTTATAGCTATGGTTAGTTTTTGAAAAGTAGGTCAAACTTCAAGGTCGGGAGGTCAAACATTTTGGTACCCACGGAAAGGTTTTGTCATAAGGAACATACATGTGAAATATCAAAACCCTAGTACTTACCATTCAAAAGTTATAGCCGAGGTTAAAGTTTCAGACAGAAGGACAGAACGACAGACAGGACAAAAACAATATACCCCCCGATCTTCGATCACGGGGCCATAAAAATCAGAAAGAGGGAGTTTAAGGCGACATTAAAAAAAAAAATTAAACAATCTCCATATTACAGTGCTTCTATGAGTCTGCACATCCACAGGACAAAACGAGTAAGTTAATCACTCGCTCTTTTCCTCTGGAAATAAGACCTGTGACTAACATATTTGCGTTAGAGAATTGAGAGCCCTTCACATAATCCTACCTCTTAAGAAACCTTGCGAGAGATCCACTAAAGCGGCTGTCGAGTTATAATTATCAACACAATAATTTAACTTTCTAAGTGGTGTATCAATTCAGCATGATCTGGAGCTTATTATGGCTTAGACAGTCTTTTTCTCCCATTGGCCTTGATTTAAATGTTAAGACAGTCCCAACCTGGCCATAAACAACTTTTGTAAAGTATCTACATCCTAACAGTATAAACAAACTCAGCCAATAATTCATCAAATCATTACATTTTTCACCACTGCCGCTTCAGTACATATTTATGCGGGGAACTTAGCATGTATATGCTTTCTGCATTATCCGAGACAGATGGACAGTCATTCCAATAAGAGTATTACTCCTAGAATCTCTTTGCAAGCAGGGATAAAATATTATGTCCTAGATTAATAATATCCAATCTGGTTAGTCTGTGGCCTACATGAAATTCAGACTGTCTAGTATCTGGGTATTCCCTTGATTTAACTTTTAAATTAACATACTGTGTACATGCATGTACCATTATGTTATTTCCCAACACTCACTGTGACGGTTTTCTAAAATGTAAATAGTTATATCTCTAGTACATAATAAATGATCATATCCAATGTCGGAAAACCAGGGTGTACAATCTTGTTTCTGCATGATGTAAGAAAAACATGACTCAGACAAACAAATTTGTTTTCACAGATAAAAGTTTGAATTCCCCAAAACTACAGTCAAACCTCATTATTTTGAACTCAATGGGACTGAGAAAAAACTTCGAGATATCCGAGGATTCTAGATATCAAGGGTAAAATGCTTAAAGAATTAGTGGAAGGAACTTCTGAATCACTTTGACATTAAACCATGATATTCGAGATATCAGTGTTCGAGATTCTGAAGTTCGACTGCATTCAATTTCAAATGCCCATTAAAATAATTATGAAATTGATGCATCTTAACTAAAAGGACTCATGAATGATAATCATTACGAAATTAATGTATTTATACTAAAAGTATTCATAAATATTTCTGCTCAGTACAATTTTTGTTTTCAGCTTAAGTCATTCATGAAGCCATGCACCAATTGTCTGTTTTAAATTTATTATATGTCTGCCTATTGTTCAGTAATGGCTCTCTACCACTACCAGAGACATTGTGAATACATAATTGATACAAAGGTTGATGTAAATCAATATATATACTTGATTACCAGAGCACATGCTTAAGCACCGTCAGTGAGTGTGGGTCACGACAAGTCAGTAGCACTGTGCAAGGGCCGGGAACTATCAAGGGCCGGGGACTATCAAGGGTCGGGGACTATCAAGGCCCTGCTCGGGTGGCTTTACTACATCATAATTCCTGTAGCAGTTCTCGCACACTATAAATATTACTTCATTTCTGAGATCGCAATTTAGTGTACAGTACGTACCACTGTGTGAAATTTACGTAAGATGTACAGCCCAATAACGGAACGGAAATCTAAAATTTTGAAATAATGTTCCACTATTGGTGTTTTATAGGTAAACATCACAGTTTCATCATGTAGAAAACGTCTCTTGATAAATACCTACGGTAATTTCCCCAACATTGAAACATGCATTAATGAGCATTTTCACGTAGAAAAAAGTCTTAAATCAATAAATACGTAATTTTCCTGACATTCACATGCAATATTTGAGCATTTTCTCGTAGAAAAAGTCTCTCGATTAAATACATAATTTCCCTGACATTTACATGCAATAATGATCGAGCATTCTCACATAGAAAAAGTCTCTCGATAAATGTGTAGCTTCTCCGATATTCATAAGCAATATATGAGCATTTTCATTTAGAAAAAGTCTTTCGATAAATACATAATTTCCCTGACATTCAGTGACATGCAATATTAAATGACAAGTTTAAGTCTAGACACTTATATTATTAATATCAAGTTGTATATCAATGTCCACAATCAAGGTGAAAATCAAACATTAAATAGATAGACACAGAATCCAATCATAAAGATATTTTACGTGACGTCAACTGAAAAATTATTCTAACAGTAATAATCTGATCAAATCAGCAGCTTTGAAGGCTTTGCACACTTTCAACACGCCTGACACAAGAGATGACAATTTAATCAGCTAGCAATTCAATAGGTCATAAAAATAGCAGCTATATGATGCGACAAATTCATCAGTTATCAACAAGATCACAAAATAATTCACTTCAGGAATAAATATCTAAGGGCATGTAAGCATGTACATATTTTATTCCATGCATTAAGAAGAGACGGTGGTGGTGGGGGGGGGGGGAGGGAGGGATCTGCTACACTATTTTTATCATATATCAAAATATTTTTGTTTCACAATATCAAGTTAGGCGGAAATGCTAGTAACAGAGAAATTTGACGGTGGCTGAAAGTAGAACGATATTTAAACAATATTTTGGAAAAAAAAAAAAAGAAATTCCAATAATTAATTCTAATTTAATCAAAAAATCAGCAGTTTTTACGTATAAAAATAAAAAAAAACTGCTGGATATCGAACCTGCGATCAAGCAGTTAGAAGGCAAACAGTACAACAATATGTGCTAACTCTTTTGAGCTTACTCTCAGGCTAGCTAACTGTTGAATGCATGTAAACGCAATCTAAACAAGAAATCAGTCACTACATGATCCTCATATACATTTATTTTGGTGTGTTTTGTTTTCCAGCTAGGTGGTTTTATTTAGATAACCCAATGTTGAATTCTTATTGAGACATTTTTTGTATCAGGAATTTCTTCAACAAGTGAAAGCGAAAAAGGTCGAAAGATGTCAGGCCATTTTGGGAATAAATATTTATGGCCATCATACTTACATATTCACATCTAATGTGTGCTCACCTTCAGATATAATATAGTCCAAGATTTTGTTTTGTGGGGTAAAAAAAGCATATCAATGGAATGTGTCAAGATAACTTTCCTAATCGAGAACAACGAAACACAGATATAATCTAAATGTGGTCAACGCGTACTCCCCATACACAGAGCATAAACAATGGCCGACATGTATTTCTTATGTTCTAAATTTGGTTTTTTCACTCAAAAATTAAACCAAACAACATAAGTCTCTGGTGTAGTTGGCAGAGCAATTTCTTTTTGCTTCGTTGTGTTGGTGTCACACTGCAGTCACATTTAAGTCAGCTATTTTCCAATGTTCTTATGGTGGTATAACGTCTAGTTTGCCAGTATGCCTGCATTGGATCATAGATGCTGTCTAAATGTGTTTCATAATATGCATTGTTAATTTGAGCATTCTTTATACTACTGATTTTCGTACGTGATAAGACAATGTGCCTCACTAGCAGGTGTTCCGGCCCACAGGGGATGCTTTCTCCTAGGCACTGATCACCTCTGCTGTATCATGTGGTCAATGTAACGCCGTAGCTCTTGTTTTGTATCTGTTGGGTCTTACAAGATTGATACTGTTTCATATGATCTTACGCTTTTTGGGTGGAAATACTTCATGTACTTCACTATTACTTAGTATCTAGATGAATGTTTGGCCTACTTTAAACATTGGCTAATTTTCCTCATCCTTTCAAAATGAAAAACATATCTAGCCCTTCCACAATCATACACGATCAAAAATGTGTTCAAAAACTAATAACGTAAACGAGATCAACAAAACAACTGAGGAAGAACTGCTCAGACATTAATAATGCATCTTGTCTTTCGTTATGATAGTAGTTATGACTTTGACAAGAGATGCATGCACATTTTAATGTTAAAGAGTACGTAACACCATAATTCTGCTGGTGAATTCTCAATTTAACAAGGTTCCGGCTTACAGCTCAACAAGTTGTGACAACAAAACATGTGAGCACAATACTTGAAAAAGATTTTAAATATACAGTTGAAGCTTACAGTATCTGAACATGTCATCTCAAATACCAATGCATAGGCTCTTGTCGAAGTGACTTCAAGTCCCAACACTATTTTTCTAAGTATTTCCCCTTGATAATCTCCAACGAAGTCATTTCTTCGTCCAATTTAGTTCGGAATAACACTGTTCGACTGTATATACAGTCCAGCCTTGTTAAACCAAACTCTTCAGCTTCTAGTCAAATAAAACAAAAATCAAAAATGCACAAGGCAAAAAAATTGTGGCTCAAGAAACATGTTGTACTGAGGCTGAAATTACACAGATTTATGTTAAAATACAAATAAATGAGGCTGATTAACCTGTAAATAGATTCCTTTTGCTGACAGTTCCATCTCATTTATCATTCAGTGTATGAATCTTTTATCAAGAACTTGTAAAATAATATGGCGTGGTATGCATACTTATTAGTTTGTTCAGTAGCTACTCAGCCATGGAGTATCATCCCTTTGTACACTGTCTCCAGGGTGAAATGATTTACGTAATCATACTGATGATTTTAATCAATTGATTGTTGGGTTTATTTCCTTTTTTGGGTGAAAGCAACATTATATCATGAATTGACAAAATCAGATAAAACTATGTGTGTAATCTAGCTGCTTAATAAAATCAAGTAATTTAAACCTACATGCTGAATTTTTAATTTTTGACAACAAATTTTAAAAATTTCAACATGATTTCAACTCCCAAAATATTTCTTTAATTAATTTTCATAACAATTATAATTTAAATTCTAAATCAAAGATTTTTCTGCATCAGATTTCTGCGATACATTGGAAATTTGAGAGTTCATCTTAACATTTATAATGTATATAACTTAATTTTTCTATTCTCAGTTGATATCTAAATAACAGCTTATAGTGTAACTGAGGATTTATTCAAGAACACAAGAGACACACACAGTCAGTGTCTACATATATGTAAAATAGTTTTGCTCTCAAGTGAATCTTCAATAAACATTATGCAACTGCCCAATTTGAATCCCAGTATTTACAAAGTGTAGGAAACCTTAAAAGCCTCAGAGGTTCTGAAGACAGGCAATGTAGCTCTAAAATAATCAATAGTCATGGAAGATCCAGTCCAACGAATCCGAATATCTCCCTTAACCGGTATCTTCTTTGATTTAAACTCTACATCTAACGATACAGCTATACTTACACAGGAGAAAAAACAAGGAATAAGTCCACAGATGATTAAAATTCCACGTTAAATCCTACTTTTCCATCGTTAGAAATTCCTGTTTCTTCATCACTGTACATAATACAGCCTCCAAAGATATTCTGAATCAATAGCACTGGAGAACTGTACGATCAATACTTCACAATTGCATTATGGGTAACTTGGAAAGTATATTGACTATTTCCAGTATGACAAGACCCTCACTTTATCTGGACTATTTTTGGCTTCGATCATGTTTATTCATGGATAAATATAATTGGAAAAAACATTATACTTCAGTTTGATGTTTGCAATCTGAATAACAACTGAATTTCAACATCCTGACTACTATGCTTTAATAGCACTTGCAGCAACACTGCACAAAAATGAGTTTGACATTTATTTATATAAAAACAAACGTTTAAATTTTACCAATCTTTTAGTTTTTTTAAAACAATTATATAGTCATTAATTTCAGATGGAAGTAACAGCCAATTACACCACATTATATAAGTTTTTTATTATAATTTTTCACAATGAAGTATGAGTCGACAATTTTTCTTTATGGAAATTATTATTTCTTCAATGACTTTGATATACTTCTATATAGGTAAAGGATTCTGAAAGTTTTGTTTCACCATGAAAAATGTCTAAGGCAACATACCCCTGATTGATTAAATTCACTTAAGGTAGCTCAATACTAAAAACCACTAACAGGGCTGTCCATTGATCAGCTCCCTTCATGAAGATGCAGAAAGTAATTAACAGCCAGTGATCAAACCATCAGATTATTGTTTTGTAACATAAATCAATACAACAGCAGACTGACAGAGGTGTGAACTGGACAATCATAGGACAGGACTACAGACCGCACATCAGGCCAAATCAACAGGTCAACATCATGGCCAAAATCAATGGATACCAATACACAGACAAATAATGTGGTACAACACTGGGCCAAAGGTCAACATCGGGCCAAATTCAATGTACCGCCTACGTACAGGCCAACATAAGGCAAATCAATTGGGTACCGGGTCACAGACCGACATCAGGCAAATCAATGTGATACCGGGTCACGACCGACATCAGGACAAATCAATGTGGTACCAGGCTCAGTACAGGCCAAATCAATGTGGTACCGGGTCACAGTCCAACATCAGGCCAAATCAATGTGGTACCAGGTCACAGACCAAACATCAGGCCAAATCAATGTGGTACCGGGTCACAGGCCAACATCAGGCCCAAATCAATGTGGTACCGTGCCACAAACCAATATCTGGCCAACAATGTGGTACTGGGTCACAGTCCAACATCAAGGACAAATCAATGTGGTACCGGATCACAGTGCCAACATCAGGCCAAATCAATGTGGTACCGGGTCACAGTCCAACATCAGGACAAAATCAATGTGGTACCGGATCACAAGTCCAACATCGGGACAAATCAATGTGGTACCGGATCACAGTCCTCCACATCAGGCCAAATCAATGTGGTACCGGGGTCACAGGCCAACATCAGGCCAAATCAATGTGGTACCGGGTCACAGACCAACATCAGGCCAAATCAATGTGGTTATTATATATAGGATTAAAGCCATCATCCAAGTGAAAAAGTTCATGAATGCTTAATTTAAAAAGGCAACTCTTTTAAAAATAACTTTTTTTGTATAATTGATAGAAATTGATATTTATCAGAATCTCTAGCTAGGGAGGGAAAAACCACAAGACACATACCCAAACAGTCACATTCACAAGTATGTTTTTTTCTTCCGAAAATTAGACCCTTGAAGACCTTTGAAGAGTATTGTAATTTTAGCGATGAGGGCTTGGTAAACACACGAGCATTGTGTGTGACCTCCAAACCACAGAGTTCCGCGTCCAGGACGGTAAAAACACCGATCAATACCATAACCACCCACAGAAAGGAAATAAAAAAAGTAATTAACCGTGATCAAATCAATATCAGTCCCAAGCTTGTGTGCAACAGACATTAGTACATTTACCATTATACAATTATGGTTGTTAATATTCATTCACAAGTCAGAAGAGCCCATTGCCAGTTAATGCAAACACAGCATTTAACTCAACGACAGAAATACTACTTATAGAGCTGTGTATTTGATGGGGGAAAGTTAAAGGATTCCACGTTTGGACTCGGAAGCACGTGAATGGCCTTGCTATAGCAACCACTGACGCACTACGGGGTAAAACTACTATTGCCTGTAGCCAGCGAAAATAGATATATGAGTGACTGACTGACAACAACAAACGCACGTCTCCCAATAAATTCTGAATCTCAGTCTTCAACAGCTGTGCAGTGTAATGAGATTGCAATCTGGCCGGGATATTGGAGAAAGTACAAATTTTAAATATGCTTCATAACTAGCTATACATCACTCACACATATATAATTCATTCACGTTGTTTCAGCAGACTTAATAACTAAATATATAAATCAATCATTTTTTCCTCCTAGCTGTTGTATTGCTATATGAGATACTTGATGTTCTGGTCAAGAAGATATATCGAGGACGAGAGTGGCAGGGAATGGATATTCCTAGCCTTCTGCTTGACAGACAGAAATATGGAAGATGGGTGACGGACGGACAACTATATATTACAGTAATGCCCATGTGTCTGTCATGTACTGTATGTAATCAAAAAACAGTTCAATATGACGTTATAATTATATTGTTTGATTGTAATAGTGTTGCTGCTGTTAATAGAAGATGTACGTTTTGTGTTTTTAAATGTATCAAGTTTTACCATATAGGATTTGTACTATTTGAACTGATTCTTGAATAATATTGATATTTTTAATACTTTAGATTAAAAGAAATCCACTGGGAACTTTCTATATTTTCTATCAAGTTTGTAATTGAGTGTTATGTATCGAATTTACATTGTATAACGGTTACCACTTGAATTTAATAATCAATTAATAGATATGTCTTCACATGTATACTCACACAAGGCAATATTAGAAACGCGCAAAAGAAAGTGGAATTTTTTTCGTATGTGCGTAATTCAGGGCATAACAAACGAATCAATAATCCCCAAGATGAATATTCGCTTACAAAGCAATACAAACCGCTGGTCACTTACAAATTGTTACAAACAGATCAGACAAAAGGCTCGTACAGTGTCAAAATGACACTAATGCCCTTTACAGCAGCCATTAGTTGAAAATAATTTGCTGTCCGCGGTTCCTTGTTGTTTAGCAATGAAAGACAACGCATTTTGAGATTATATTGCTAATAATTGCCCTTCATATGGAACTTTGTAATTATTTAACGTTCAAGGTAACTTTCCCTACATTGCATGTAGTCATGCTAATAAAATTGAATTGAACACGTGAAGTTTAACGCCTTTAAAACTCGGTGGCACAGTTCAGTGGTATGATTTCCGTGACAAACTTCTATTTATAGTAACTGCGTATTACAAAGGGTTCATGATACAATAGAAGCTTTACATCATGATACGTGACCTACTTTTCATGATTCGTTATTTGCTTCAGAAAACGGAAATACCTTAAGAAGGTATAAATGTGACCTACTTTTCATGGTTCGTTGATTTGCTTCAGAAAACGGAAAATAACTTAAGGAGGTATTCTACATCATCATAATGGCCGAACTTCCTTCTAAAACATTGGATGAAAATATAAACATCAGCAATTTTGTCTATTCTTTTAGACAATTTAAATGCCTTGATGAGTTAAGCTCAGTAGGTCAGAGTATCAACTGCTGAACTGAAGATCCAGGTTCAAAATCCAACAGGGGTTTTAATTGGGGGTTCCCGATTACTTTCCATTAAAACTGCATTTTTGACTAGATTAAGTGAATATAGAAGTTTCCAATTTCAAAATATTACTGTCCTCTGCACTTTTCATCTACAACAAATATCTCTGCAAGGTGTAGCATTCCGCCTTAACTTGGGGGGTGGGGGGGTCGGGGAGGGGGTCATTACTATGCTTCAAAATTTCAAACTTTTCGAACGACTCATTAGAACATCAATTTAAGATCATACTGTATAGATAGATTTTAACTCATGTCATCTGATATTTTTTTTATAAAACAGAATAAAGCATTTAACATTCACTTAGATGAAGAAAAAAACACACTCGCCACTGTTGACTTCTCTAGCCACAACAAAATGTGGCTAACCTTATAATTATTCTCTAATGTTAATTCACCTATGATGAAGATACTTCTGTTGCAAAATTAAGGGTCATTGCTTTGTTCGAACTACGTCATTGCTGGAGAGGAAAGTGTGGAAATTAAACGAAAATCATGACATGTCAGACTAATGGAAAATGACATTATAGCCCTGGCTGTTCATTGATTGGGCTAATATTATTGAGATTTCTCTGACTCTAACTTCTGCTTTGATTTTGCGACGTGTATGCACGTCACAATAGAAAAACAGGAGGTAAGAGTCAGTGGCATCTCTACAATGCACCAACAATCCCATCATCCACTTGGGAACAATTTAAGGTGGAATGCTACACCAGAGAAATTTGACATGGATGAAAAGTAGAGGATATGTTAAACAATATTTTGGAAATAAAAAGTTTCAAATTCACTCTATTTCGTCAAAATAAATGCAATTTTAGTAGAAAGCAATTTGGAAAAAAATTAAAACCCCTGCTGGAATTGAACCCGCGATCTTCAGTTCAGAAGGCAACATTTGAAATTTAAAAAGAATTGACATATAACCCTAATAGTGATATTTTCATCCATGTTTCCAACAGACTTAGTCAGCCATTATGATGATGGCTCATTCCCCCTTAACTACATTCAAATCTTTTTCAGTTTACTAGGAGTGCTGAATTGTCTTTTCACAGAAGAATCCATATAAAAGTATAGACCTTTATAATTATGATGAGAAAAAATAAACCATCCATCCTATTCACATATAACTTTGGCAACTTTACTAAATAAGCGTGATCAAAAATTTATAATTTCACGTCTGTGATCAAAATGCATTTCAGTGAATATACTGATAAGTATTAATCAAGCTTGAAATAACACTTCAGTTCATGCCTGTTGAGAATAAAATGGCTGAAATATTTTCTACGTTTCACTAATTGAGTCCCCCAGGTGAAGTGTGTTTGTCTATTACATGATATTTGTAGAACTTTCACCTGTCAAGACCTCAGATTCACAACACGAGGGTCTCTATAGGAAAAGGGCGATTGTGTTTCTAATTGACGAACATCCCGATTCTCTCAGCAGTCAGCATTAACATTGACTGATCTGAAGCTAAAGTGTTCCACTAC